>PVJA010009176.1:0-61676 GCA_004027025.1 Myocastor coypus | reverse complement strand
AACATCAATAGGGAGGTGGGTCATGCCCACACACTGTACTCTGTAGAATGATTGTGAGGATAATATGCAATATGTCAACTTTCAAAGAAAAGAAGGGGGAAAAGAAAAAAAAAAGTAATGTGGATTTAGAAAGGTTAATGTTTAATTGTTTGATCAATCTTATGTACCTATATGTATTAATCTAAACTGATCTGATGATGAAAATATGTAACATAGCCAATGTTAAATTTAAACAATAAAAAAATTGAAAAGAAAAAAAAAAAAAAGAACTTCTGGATTAAGTAGGACATACGTCTGTGACTTTGAGTTAATGGCCATGTAAGAAGTATAGTACTGCTCAGGATTAGCCTATAAATAAGAAGTATGACTAAGTCAGAATAAATTTCCTTTGGCTCATAGTTGCAAGGTATTCATTCTGTAGACAGCTGGCTCCAAGGCAGAGGTATCATTGTGAGATGGTATGGCAGAGTAAAGGTGCTCACGCTGTGGTAGACAGGGAACAAGGACAACACAGAGAGCAAAGAAGAAGCAAACATGGCCCAGACAGTCTCTGGGATGTTCTGCCTCTATTCACTCACTTCAGCTGGGCTCCTCCACCTCCTGTTCCCATCTCTTCCTAAAAGCACTGTCAATTTGTGATTTCATCAGTGGATTTACCCACTATTGAATTATAACCCTCATTTCTGAGTGGACTTTCCAAAAATCCACCTTTCTGTACATAGGAACTTTGAGGCAGAGGTTTCAGATCTAAACTATAACAAATATTCATTCAGTTTGCTCTTCTACCTGTTAAACCTTAATCTTCTGTGGGGCTGAGCTCAGGTCCCCCATCCTCCATGGAGTCATGCACAGTAGGCATATGCATAGCTTTCTTTCCTTGTTGTGCTAGTACAGTATTTTGTTGTTGTGTCATTTAGTCCTTTAGTTGTCCTTATGCAGTTTAGGATTAGTTTATAGAAACAGAATGGTTCCTTTATACCTATTAATCACTATGTCATAAAATGAGCAGGAAATTAAAAAGACTTAGTGAACAAAATGAGAGCACAAGCTCAGTTTGCTTTCAATATTGTCCCTGTTTCAGAAGGAAAACATGGGCTTTTCTTTTGTTTGTACCTATAGCAACTACCACTCATGCCAAACACACTGCTACCTCATTTATTTCTGGGATTTACACAGCTGACAAGACATTGTTTGTGTGCATGTTTGTGTACAAGTGTGCATGTGTCAGAGAATATACCTATGCTTTAAAATAAAAGAAAAAGAAAAAGAAAAAGAAAAAAACTAACTCTGAGCTGGGGAGACAGCTCAGTGTCATACTTGCCTATTTAGCAATCACAAGACCTTGAGTTTCATCCCTAGTACAACACGAAGAAGAAAGAATAGAAGAAAGGAAGAAAGGAAAGAAGAAATAGAAAGAAAGAAAGAAAGAAAGAAAGAAAGAAAGAAAGAAAGAAAGAAAGAAAGAAACAAAAACTGACACAGAAACTTGCATTTTCTTTATACTATGTATGCATTGGAACCTAATATCTTCACCTCATGTATTCAACCATTGGTGTTTGTTACATTTGAGCTCTAAACTTTTTTACTATGCCTGTATATGCCAATGTATTATGTAGTGAAATGTGTTTCTGGAGATGATATGTGCTTGATGTTGGCAGTGTTTGTTTAATAAACTTTCAGTAGTTTAGAAGAGTGTAGTCAAGAGTAACCATTGAAAATGCAGGTCCTTTGTATCCCAGGCTGGTCTCTAACTCACACTAATCCATCTGGTTCAGCCTCCCAAGTGCTGAGATTACAGGCGTGTGCCACCATGCCCAGCAGGGGATGTACTCTTAACTGTTTTGTCTAGTTGATTCTTTTTTTTCTCAGTTGATTCTTAAAAAAACAGAAAAGAATATTAAAAACTTATTCAAGATCAGTCAGGTCTGTTATTCCATGTACCCTTTCTTCCACTGCTATAATCTTTCTAGGACGCTTCCCTTTTAAATCACACATACTTGCCTATTGTGCATCAAACTCAAAGGCTAAATCTTTTCTCTTGACAATCACATTTTATTGGCAGCACTTGATATAACTTTACCATTTTAGAAGAGCAGAGCAAAGATAAACCTTACATAAAATTACATTTGACAACCTAATGGAGCACCCTCCTTCGCCATGTGAAAATAACATCTTTCAAACATTTCCATTTGGAAGGTTTCAATTCAGCGAGGAAGAGGCATGTTTATGAATCCACTGAAGAAAACAAAATAACAGAATGAGGCACACAAAATTCCAGGTTGACTAGTTAACATTTTTCTATAGCCTACTTGGAAAACTTTGGAAAGTATTTTCTAATATACAAATCAATAGTACCATAAGATTTGACAGAAGTAAAAATTTTCTATCATTCCAACATTATTACAAATTTACCTTTCAGTATTTATCATTTTATGTAAGATAGAAAACAGGCGATTTCTGTTAAAAGTTTTGTTCTGAATGGTTTAAATCCCTTTTTCTGAAAATTATTTATTGGTTCTAAATAATCCCAGAGTTGATATCTTTGAGTACGGTGTAGTATTTGCTTTTCTTTCTACCAGAAAGTTCTTAGTTTTGGTCTGGTAATATGTAAAGAACACTCAGAGCTGCTTTCAGAATTTACTTTCCCAGTGCAACGCTCCTTGATTTCTACAAGCAGAGATGTCCTTCTCCTCCTCCATGTTTCCACAACATTCCATTCCTTCCTTTGGTCCCACACTGGAGAGATTCATTAAAATGCATCATTTCTTTCTTGATTTTCCCGTGCTGAGCTTAAGTCTCTAGAGGTCAGCATCCATATGCGCATCCACTCTGTGTTGCAGTGTCCATTACCTTCGGAGACCCTTCCTTATTCCCATCATGCATTGTCTGACTGCCAAACACCCTGTAAGTATTATACAGAGGTTGAGTTCAGAGATTAGTGCAGCAAAGTGGATAAAAATTGAGGTAAGTAATGGTGTTCAGTGTGTAACTGTGCAAAAGTTGGTGGTAAAATGAGGTAATGAAAATTTCTTGGGGTTGGGGAGATAGCTCAGTAGAATAAGCACCTGCTTGGCAAGCGTAGTGTCCTGAGTTCAATCCAGAGTACCACCCCCCCAATTCTTAACATCATATATTTTCATAGCTCAGAAAAATAGCTTTAAATTAATTCGTTTATTTTTGTTAGTATATGTTTGCAGTACATTATGATGCCATGACCTGTGTATAGTATTTGGACATAACCTAATTCATTTTGCGTCTCTTTCCCTTCCCTTCCCCTTCCCTCGTCTCTTTAGCCCTCCCTCCATCTCTTTCTGTCCTTTCTTTTTGCTTATTATACATCTGCATTTTAAATAAGAGGATTTTGATGTAAAATTTACATCACATAAAATTACCTATCTAAAAAGTAAACATTAAACACCATGTAGTATATTCGTAATATTGTACAATCATCACTTCTAAGTATTTCTAAAACCTGTTCACTACTGCTAAAGAAACCCCACTCTATTAGGCTGTTGATAGATATCTATGCTCCTTCTACGTTCAAGCTATGTCAATCTCAGTTCTATGAACACGGCTAATCATGTATTACTACACAACAATGTTTTCAACTTTTTTTAAGGAAAATACTTATATTTGAGTCTAAAATTATTTCTAATTTTAGTTTCTTGAAAAATCTGAATAATGTTTTCCACAATGGCCATACTAGTTTATATGTCCCCCCAATAGTGCACATAAGGTCCTTTTCCACACAGCAATTGTTGCTTTTGAATTTTTAATGGTACCAGTTCTTACTGGCGAAGATATAGTTAGAGCTGTTTTGATTTGTGTTTCTCTAATAGTGAGAGATGAATTTTTTCGTGAATAATTTGGTCATTCCTTCTTCCTTTTATAAGAAAATGGACAGAACTCACAATCATAATATGCAGTAAATAAGTAGGACTCAGAAAGTTGATATCACATGGATTTCTCTTATTTTGGAAAGTCTAAATAGGAACAAATGAGAGTAAAAGGAAGGAGAAAAATGGTAGGAAACAAAAAAGCAGACTTCATGAGGTAGTGAAGGTGATTAGGAAGTGGGATTCGGAAGGTAAGAGGGCTTGCCAGGATTAAAAATGATGAGGATGTCTTGTGCACTTGTGTCAATTCTCCCAAATTACCATAACTATTACATATTATGTACATACACTAAAACTAAAGAGATGCTCACTGCGGTTCTCTACTTTTTCTCTAAGGATTTACTTCTTATGGAAGTTTCACAGAAATAGAATCACACAAGAGTGGCCTTTTGTGCTTGAGAAGCCTCAATTTTACTTCACTTCTCACTAGAACTCCAATCCTATATTTATTTATATTTTTTCTGTTTTGCATTATAGGTATTCACTATCTATTTGATGGAAAATGAATGGCAGGTTCCAGAGACTGCACCAATCAAGCTATTTATTTTCAGCTTGACCTAGTTATTTAGTGTTTGCTTCATAATAAGAGATCCTTTTGTAGCTTTTACCAAATGTCAGTTAGTGAGACTGTAGCTAAGAGGGTGCTCAGCAGAGCAGAAGAAGGAAGCACAAGTTTGCAGTGAGCTCTTCAGGTTCCATCCCATTTCAAATTGCCACTTGCAACTGATTTACTTGCTATCACATTTTAAACACAGTAAAGATTAGGAGGGTGGAGTGAAGCTGGCCTGCCATACTGGATGTAAATGGACTGCTGTCAGTTTGGTAGCCAGGATGAGAGGAGTGAGTTCCTGTGAGCTATTGCATACACAGAAACTGATTTGGGGGATTGGCTTCTATGGACAGCTAGCAAGATTTTGACAGTATTTCCCTGTTAGAAGACAGTCCAATTTGTTGTCAGAGTGTCTGATGAATTTTTGGCTCACAATGCAGAAGTGATTTTAGATGTTGTATCAAAAGCACTAAATATGACATTTGCTGACAAAATGTAAGCGAAGCAACTCTTACTCTTCTGTGTTTCTATAGAAATGCACAGTAATTTTACATTGTCTTCCTAGAGAGTGACTCAGAAAGCTTTATTATTTATGCGTACTTTTATTTGAAATTAAGTTATATCATTACTGCTATGTCAACAGCACATTAACACATTTAATGGAAGACAATCAAATTCTGGTAGTGTATGTTTTGTGTGATGTTCCAAGTGGGAGAAATTTACTTTTTCTTATGATTATTTCAAGGAAAATTTTATGAAAGCACGATATCATAATTATAAATATGTTTATCTTCTTTGAATATTAACTCATGAATGGGATAATTATCACTACATTACTAAACATTAATAGTTGTTCCTTTACATACATACAACTATACATATGAGAAGGCATTTTTGAAACTTTACTTTGATAAAATTATAGATAAAGAGTACACAAGATGATGTTTCAATATGTAAAATTAGAAATGATTACTATAGCCAAAGAAATTAGCATAACCATTTCCTCACATAATTACCACTGATTAAGATATAACACTGGAAAGTGACTCTCTTAACTTATTTCCAGAATACATTATACTATAGTACTTGTTTCCATCTTTAGCTGCTTGGATTTATTTTTCTTACAAAACTGTGACTTAGTACTCTCTGATATATTCACATCTCTCATACCTTTCTGAACCTGTTAGCAACTGTTGTACTCTTTGTTTTTATTTATCTGACTTTATATGTTGGAAGCCAAAGTGTACGTGCTTTTTAGAAAGAATGAGGCAATTACAAATGCTCACATCTCAATCTTATTGTTTTTCAGAATTTCTTCATACACACCTATTCTACAAATGGAAATTCAGCGAATTTATTGAGTAGATTTATCTAATTTGTGCTTCTAGTTTTTTTCTACGTGGCACTGCGTCCAGGAACATGAACATTTTGAGAACATGGACTATGCTGTGTGTACCATTCTGTACTTAATTTTCTGTTATAGTACTGCATTTCCATAAAACCAAGAAACTATAAAATAATCTCAGGTTTTGAAAAATGGCAAGTTATACTTGTCTTGGTATACAGCCAGAAAAAGAATATATTAAGAGCCATTTATCAAGTGTAGTTTTCCACTGATGCTATAAAAATAGACTCAAAAGTCCTAAAATGATATATTAATTAAATAAACACAGAAAATGTGTACTTGATTTCTTTTACTATTTTACATTCACCAAAAGGTTTTACAGAAATATAATTTAAAGGCAAACACCCATTGTATCTATCAAGCACAATAAATTCACTATTTATTTTTTCTATCTCTAATAGAAAAATCATGGTCTTGTTTAGCAATGAGTCCATTTGAAAATTCAAGAAAACTTCTTAAAATACTATGTAAAAGGAAATAGTCTTACAAAACTAAAAGAGAATTCATATTTTCAAGGCTGAAATTTCAAGTAAAATCATTAGATATACATTGTATAAATACAGTGAAACAAATAGAAGGTCTGAGATCTGGAAAGTCTTATATTTGAACTGCATATCTTGTATATCAATTGTGTGATATTGATAAGATACACACAAGCCTCAGTTGTATTTGTATAATATAGGGTATTTTTCATGTTCCGCCTACTTCAGCATTAATTACATTTTTTTATATTCTTTAAAGAAAATCACCTTGAAATGGTTGCGTAAAGCTATTATCTCAGGCTAGGTAGATATCTCAGCAGTCCAAGCACCTGCCTGGCAAAGTACAAGGACCAGGGTTTGATTCTTGGTATCATATGCCATGCCAGCCCGATGATGAGCTGGCCATTGAAACTGGGCATGGAGGTGCATGCCTGATGTCCTAGCGCTGGCGAAGCTGAGGCACAATTATTATTGTGAGTCTGTTCTCTGTGACAAGACCCTGTGTAAAATAAATAAATCTTAAAAAAAGAAAACTTCTGTCTTTAGCTTTTTACCTCTGTGTCTCTCAACATATTCATTCTGCTGAGGTATATCCTAGTAAGATCTCCAATGATTTAAAAGTATTATCTGAACCAATAAGATCCAGTCTATCAAAGGAGCTGTATTTATTTGAGGAACTGAGAAGCCTCTTGGAAATGCATTGTTGAACTAGAAAAGCAGCTCAGAGTCTCAAACTTTTCCCAGGGTCAGTCTGGAAATGGGAAGGGGTAGACAAGGAAGGAGTTTAGAAATGTTATTTCTACCACTTGATATTTGTGCTTGGTTAAGTCTTAAAAACCTGAGCTTTGAAATGATGTTCATCATAATATGTAAGGTAAATTATAATAATAATAATGATAATAATTATAAAGTGCTCATAAAAATAAAAAGTGCTAATTATAGATATGTAGGTTGTGAAGAGCATGAGTCTTTATTATTTTGTAAGTATGGTATTCAAATACTAAATTCTCATTTTGGATGACTTTGGAGCTCAGGTTGCAGCAGCTACTGGAATACAAAGCCCCATCCAATACTTATCCAAGTGCAAATCTATACCACTTCTATATCCATCAGTATTCTACAGAGAAACAGATATAACATGAGATATACAAATAAGAATTTACAAGTTTGGGGGGCCTGTGAGATAGCTCAGCAGTATAAAGTGCCTGCTTAGGCAAGCTTAGGCAAATGCAGAAGGACTGTGGTTCATTTCCAGGCAATGCATGCTATGCCAGCCTCACTCCCAGGATAAACTGAGCTTGCCATAAAAAAAAAAAGAAAAAAAGAAAAGAATTCAAAAGATTGGCTTACAATGGCTGCTCACAGAGTGAGATGTGGAAGAGTTCAGAGGATGTCTGCACACTGAAGCCCAAAAGAGTCAGTCAAAGGTTTGGAGCTGACTGCAGTGTCGCATGTAAGTCGCATATAAGGAGGCTGATGAGTCTGTGAGGGAAGGCTGAAGTGTGTATGCTAGATGACTGAAGGGGCCATAACAGGATCTGGAGTCTGTGCTGGAAGCCAGGAGATAGTGTCCAAGATGAAGGCAAAGACTGGAACTCTTGTGAAGAAACAAAGCAGACTTGTACTTCCACATTTTTCCTTTATACCACCCATGAGGCAAGCTGCCCTAGAGTTGATCTTCTAGACCATACAGTGTGGAATTACAGAGCTCATTTAGTTAAGCTTCTCTTATTCAAGTTGGCACAATCAAACATAATGACATCTAACCACTCTGTCATCAGTTTTATAGCCTCAAGATAGCCATGTGTTTGCGACGTACTTGTCACCCTCAAATCATCTCATTTATAGACAAAACTATAACATCTGGATGAGATAAGAAAATAATAGAGTGGTCTGGTGTGCCTCATTGTGTTAGTTTGCTGTGAAAGATAAAAAGATTTGAGGATGTAGTGTATGTGATACAAAACAGTGAATTGGTGGAACTTAAGTAACTTTTTGTCAGCATTTGAAGATACTGGTACTTAATCCTCTTACAGAAAATTAGCCTATAAACTTGAAGCTGAAAAGTCACTGAAATAGCTGAAAAATTATACATGACTTTTTCGATAAGAGTATTAAGAACTGTGTACAAAGTGAGTCGTGTACCGATTGCCAACATAACCAATAAAATCTCAAATATTGAAACAAACCAACAAAAAAAGAAACTGGACAAAGCTGTGTGAAAACTAAGCACACATAAGACATATTTCTTTACGTTATCTAGAAATGTTTGAGCAGAAATTGGGAAAGAATAAGTAAAGATTACATTTGATTTTTTGTTTTATCTGAAAGAAAATTTATATTCATTCCTCTCATTTTTGAAGTTCAACATTGCCTTTTCAAGAAAGAAAGCACAAGTTTGAGTACATCTCATGCCACGTTTTTGTTCCTTCTGAAAATTCCATTCACTTTTTATTTTTCTTGAGCACATTAAGATTTTATGAGAAATCTTTTGATATCACTGGGATGCTGTTCTATTCATCTCCTTGTCATTCACCTGTGGATTCTGTACCCTGGCTTCTGTTCAAAGGACAATTGTATGGAGAAAGACATAAGCTAAGAGTCTTATCTAACATCCTTATTCCCTGATCTTGCAACTAAACTCTATTATATTTCTTGCTTTATTTTCTTCATATAGTATGTTAATACAACTGATTTAAAGGAATACTTTACTTGCTTAGCAAATGCTATAATAGATGGTACACACATATGAATCATGTTATTTATGAACTATTTTTTAAGATATGCTATGTGTGAATTGTAAATAAATTATAGTCAGTGTTTAAAACTTTAAAATGTGATTGTGGTAAAAAAAAATATTGCATTAGTCACCCTCAAAATCCTCTTCTGAACACAATGATCCCATCATTCTTGCCAGTTTCTGAAACAGTTTTGGAAATCTTACCTTCTGAACATCTTTAATTGTGCTGCTGATGTCTTGATGTCTTGAATTTGTTCAAAATGTCCATCTGCCATTGTGATTTTTACTTTGGAGATGAGCCATATGTCACAATATATAACGTGGTTAATGAGGCCCATGGGGACATACCGTAACGCAGTGATAAGCCTTGGGTGATATGCAGCAGCGCCCTTCCTCATCATCTTAGTTTTCAAAACTTACAAAAGCAGTCACAAAAGCGGACTTAATGAGCTGCTCTAGAAAGTGCAGATACACAAGGTCAAGCCCTAGAGTGTGCACGAATCCACACATTAGTGCCCAAGCAACTGCACAGCCATGGACTCTGCACCCTGGCCATGATCACTGGCAACTCTGTGCCCACTCTGTGTTTTGGCTCCTCTTTGCATGGAGCCGAGCAAGTACCAGTCAACTTAAAAAACTGGTTTTGTATGAGACCAAAGTCGGCAATAGAAGTTTCTAAGTGAATTTCATTTAATTCCTTCAGAAATATTTGAAATACTTCATAGTTTCAAAGAATCCTAAAAAGTATGCAGGCACACAAGTTAATATCAAACAACTGACACAACTAACAAAGAAGCCAAAGCATGGATAATAGGGAAACCAAGAAGAGTCAGTTCTTTCAAGAAGAAATAACAGATGGACCAGGAGCACACAGTGGTGTAAGTAAAGCAGTGTGGGATTTTCACCAATGGTGACTTCTTCATGCTTGGATAAATTTCAAGGAAAATTCAGTGCTTTGTACACTATATTGCCTGACAGAGTTTAATCCAGCTTCATATTCAGAAGAAGTCCTTGTGGGACTGAGTCACAGAGCACCTATACAACAACTTCTTTCAAGAATTGAAGTGGTATGTTACTATAGTGACTTTAAGAGAGCCAGATATAGGACATAGAGTGGGAGAGTTGGAGCACTACACATAGATCCACAGGGCGTCCCAGAGAAGTAGCATCATTATTCTTTCTGGTTCTCACACTGGCAAGATAATATGGTGATTGCACACATGGATCTGATTGATTTCATTTTACCACCAGTCTCTGGCTCCATCCATTTATCCACAAAAGCCTCAAATTTGTCTTTGTTATAGGTGAATAATAACCCACTGTGTAAAAATACCATATCTGTTTTATTTTTCCTTTTGAAATGGTTCTTTTTTATAATTTAATATTTTTATTGTTTAAATTTAACAATGGTTATATTACGTATTTTCATCATCAGATCAGTTTAGATTAATACATATCGGTGTATAAGTTTGATCAAACAATTAAACATTAACCCTTTTAAATCAACATTACTTTTTTTTTTCTTTTCCCCTTTCTTTTTTTTTGAAAGTTGACATATTGCATATTGTCCTCCCAATCGTTCTACAGAGTACAGTGTGTGGGAATGACCAACCTCCCTATTGATGTTGCTTAGAAAAAAAATTAAAAAAAGGAAAAGAATATGCTTCTCTTTGGACTAAGAGGAAGCAGATACATACACAGTCAAATGTTCTGCAATTGCATTGGGCCAGCAGTGAAGCTTGTAATGTTGGAGGCTATTGAGTCTAAGCCTCCTAAAGCTCATCTCACCAATCTAGCTCTGCGTTTCATGCATTGTAATTAAGCATTTTTTTTTTTTTCTTTTTCTTGCTGGGTGGTAAAGGGCAAGTCGAAGCATGACCTGTATAACAAAACATTCTTCTTTTTTTTTTTTTTTATCTTCCAGGGTCAAATCCTCTCAGGATTAAGTTTAGGACCATAGACAGTACTTTGCAGAACTGTTGTTAGTGTCAGCCTTCGGGACGAGTCACGGCCATTGCTTGCCCATTTTGTTTCTGTGAAAGCCTGAGAGAATGTTTTTATCTGGGTGTTTTGAGTCATTGTAAGTAGTTAATGGAGAAATCTTGAGAACTGTATAATGATTTTCTTAAGAACTGAGATAGATAAATATTATATATATATTCGATATTAATGTTTGAGATGTACATTTGATATATATATATATATATATATATATATATGTATATTGAAATGTACATCATTCATATCATATATATTTGCCCATATGTAACTCATTTTGCATATGTTTCAGTTGAAAGACAAGCTCAATATTTGTAGAAACCTGGCTTATCCTGTTTAGGGTACTATACTTGGGGCCTCATGACTTTGAATAGCATTTGGCAAGGAACACTGTCTCAATAAACTCTTAATGAATAATTCATTATCTCTGACTCCATTGGCCCAAATTTTTTACAATTCCTTCTGGAAGTTGGCATTGTTGTTTTGGAGACCACCCTACAAGCTCTGAATAGTTGTTAAATTGAATGCTCAGAGGCTTTGGAATAATACACTTAAGGATTCTGATTTGGGTTCCACTGCTCATAAATATTTATATGTTATCTATACTCTCTGCAATCACTTTATACGTCTACAAAATTAACATTCTTGAAATATCTGTATAAAAGTATTTCTGCAAACTCTGAAAGATAAGAAGTATGTGAATGATTCAAATTAGTGCCTTGGATACACAAAGATTGTGTTAAACAGGGACAAGATTGTTCATACCTGTTTAAAGTAAATAATTATTATAATGTCTTGCAGAATTATCACATGTACCTATCAGATCTTAATTCTATATTTACATCCTACATTTTTCTCCCTCCTCCTTTCATCTCTAAGTCCCTTTGTGCTTGCAAAAAGTTCTCCACTCAACTGTTCTAACATATGAATAGACTTTTCCCAGTAGGCAAATTCGTTCATTTGAGGGTATAGTGAAGGTAATTATATCAGAATTTTCATTAAGCAGTGTTTGTTTACATCTAGGGTCTAAAAGTAGATTGGGGATAAATGCAAATCATTCCTAATAGGTGAAAGATTAACTTTTGAAAGATTCTATGCTAAACTTATCAAAGTGTCTGAGTAGTGAGTTTGTTTACATGGATGATAATAGTCTCAATTGTCTCTAGTATGAATGGGTTAAGAGAATAGAGTGGAGTCAGCAAAAGTTGTATGGTACCTTGGTGAAAGAAATTTATGTTGATTGAAAATGCACCTAAAATTAAAACTGAGTAATTTCCTCCTCAAAAAAATATCTAATTTCTGTCAAGAAAAAAAAATGCTACCATAAGTTTCAGAAATGTATTTGGAGAGGTTGAGTGGTGATCTCTGAATTTATATGCTGAAATGCTAATCTCCAGTAGCTCAGAATGTGATTTTATTCAGAGACATTTTTATATTTTTTACATTTTCTTTTTTATTTTTACAAGAGAGTAGAAATGCTATTAAAACAGAAAAGAGTTAACTGGTACAGATTTTCACTTAATGAAGTAATATGAATTTGACACTATTTGTTGTAATACAGTGTTATCTTCCAACTAGCTGTTCATATTATGAAATACATACGTGTACAATTGGAGGAAGAAATAAATATATAAGAAATCAAGAACAAAATGAGTACAAATAATTGAAAAAAGGAGACAAGATTAAGTAAGCATTTACTGCTCCTTTCTGTAGACCAGCAGGAATGCACAGTGCAATAGTCCACGTCATCCTGTTTACATAGATAAATCTCTTTCCTTCACTCCCTGTTCTGTGCTTCTCAACTCAGCAACTTTTCTTTTAAATAAGTTGATTCCCATTTCCCGTTACTTTTTGTATCCTTCAGATTCAATTTTTCTCTTTCAGGTTCTCAAACTAAGGAGACAATATAATGTTTGCACATGTGGGTCTGATTTACTTCACTTAAGGGAGTGGTCTCTACTTGTATCCATTTAACAGTAAAACCCTCAAATTTATTTTGTTTTCTACCTGAATAATGCTCTATTTTGTAAAAATGTCACACCTTTATTCATTCCTCAGTTGATGAGCATCTGCATGTTTCCAAGATGTAGCTATGACAAACTGAATTGCTATAAGCATGGGTCCACATATATCTCTGTGGTTTGATGATTTCACTTCTTCTGGAAAAATGCCAATGGAAAGAAATAGCTGGGTTGAATAGGACCTTTAATCCTAGCTTTTTAACAAAATTCCATACTGATTTCCTTAGTGGTTGTGCCATATGTTTTTTTTAAGGAGAATCAACTTTGTGCATTCCAGGAGGATCAAATTTCATCAATAGGATTTCCCTGGTTTTGCAGAAGAGAAGTTTTGTAGATGTTCATTTGTACAATGAAGCATCACAACATTATCACTATGCCAAGGATAAACCTGAGACATACTGTTCTCAAAGCACTCATGGTTCAATACATCAACACCTTGTTTCCATATTTCTTCCATTTTTGAATTATACTATAAAACTGTCATTTAAATCACTCAGTTTGGGGGTCTGGCGGGATGACTCAGTGGTCTAACGCGCCTGCTTGGGAAAGCTTGGGCGGCTTCAGGGACCTTGGTTCGATCCCTGGCACCACATGCTGCACCAGCCTTGCCCTCGGGGCGGGCTGAGCCAGCCATAAAAATGAGTGAATAGATGAGCAAGGGTTCTGAAGCAAGAATAAAAATAATAAATAAAAAAATAAATCACTCAGTTTGTACTTTTTATGTCAGCTCTAAAAAACTAAAACAATGTATTTGCCTTTTTTGTTCCCTGTGATAATACTCATGTGCTCTTCAAATGAGAAGAACTTCAGATAGGAAGCAAAATCCACCAATATGCTGCATACAAGAAACACAAGTAACTCATAAAAGTTTCGTAGGTTGAAAGCAAAGGATGAAAAACAATACTAAATGCCCTAGCACCTCAGAAAAAAGCAGGGGTAGTAATTCTGTTTGCAGATAGTCTCAACTTCACACCAAGAATGACAAAATGAAATAAATAAGGCCACTGTATATTGGTTAGGGAAAAAATTCAAGAGGAAGAGGTAACACTCAAATATATTTAGCCACCCAAACCGAGAGAACCCAGCTATATAAGAAAAACTTTAATGGACATGAAAAATCTAATATCCAGTACCACAATCTTTAAAGGAGACCTCAACATCCCCTTATCCCAAAAAGGTTGGTTAAGCAGACAAAAAATTAGCAAAGAAATGACAGAACTGCACCAGAACTTGAAAAACTGGACTTAATGGACATATATAGAGTGCTCCATACAGCCGATTCTGAAAACCCATTTTTTTTTCTGTTGAACAGAGGACATTTTCTGAAATAGGCCATATACTAGTCCACAGGTTCTGCTTAAGTATGTGCAAGAAGAGAGCAATTATCCCATGTATACTGACCACAGTACAATGAAATTGGAAATAAATGACAAAAACCCCCACAAAAACCCCAGAAATACGTGGCAATTAAACACCCCTTTCAGCAACCAATGAGTTATACATGAAATTAAACAACAAATTAAAAAATGTCTACAATGTAATGAAAATTCAAGTGCAACTTATCTGAAATTATGGGATGCAATGAAAGCAGTCCTTAGAGGGAAATACATAGCTTTGAATTCACACATTAGGAAAACAGAATGGGAACAAACAAATACCTTAATGGTGCACTGGAATCTCATAGGCTAGAAGTGAAAGGATGGAAAACAATACTACTTGCTCCAGCACCTCAAAAACAAGCAGGGGTAGCAATCCTGCTTTCACACTGTCCAAATTTCAAACCAAGTTTGATCAAATGATAAAGAAAGCCATTACATACTGGTTAGGGGAGAATTCAAGACGAAGCAGTAGTATTCATAAATATGTATGCACCCAACATGAGAACAGGAAGTTATATAACGCAAACCTTAATGGACATGAAAAAATCTAGCATCCAATGCCACAATCTTAACCGGACACCTTAACACTCGCTTCTTTGAAAAAATAGGTCTAGTAGATAAAAAAATTAGCAAAGTAGTAGCAGAACTGAACCAGAATTTGGAACAACTGGAAATAGTGGACATACACAGACTGTTCCACACAATGACTTCAGAATACACATTTTTTTTCAGCTGCATATGGGACATTATCTAAAGTAGACCACGTAGTAGTCCATAGTTCATGCTTAAGTATATGCAAGAAAACAGAGATTAACCCATATATATTATCTGACCACAGTGCAGTGAAACTGGAAATAAATGACAAAAACTTCACAAGAACTCGAGAAAAACATGGAAATTAAACGAAACACTTCTCAACAACCATATCTAGTATTTAATGAAAATTCAAACACAACCTACTGGAATTGGTGAGATGCAATGAAAGCAGTTCTTAGAGGGAAATTTATAGCTCTGAATTCACACATTAAGAAAACAGAATAGGAACAAATCAATACTCTCATGGAGCACCTAAACCAACTAGAAATAGAAGAGCAAAAGGAGTCAAAAGGCCAAAGACAAGAGGAAATTATAAAGATTAGAGCAGTAATTAATTCAATTAAGACAAAGAAAATAAATAAGAATTAATGAATCAAAAAGCTGGTTCTTTGAAAGATCAAATAAAATTGATAATCCCCTAGCCTCATCAAAAAGAAGAAAGGACACAAATTCAGGCAGTATGGAATGAAAAGGGTGAAATTACTACAGGAACAGCAGAGATTCAGAGGATCATAAATAGATACTTTGAGAATCTTACTTTCACACAGTTGAAGACACAGATGAAATGGAGAGATTCCTAGAAAAGTACAAATTACGCAAATTCAATAAAGAAGATATAACAACTCTCAATAACCCAATAACAGCCAATGAAATACAAAATGTAATAAAAAGCCTATGGACCAAAAATGTCCAGGACCTGATGGATTCCCCACTGAATTCTACAAGAAATTTCAAAAAGACATAATCCCAACACTCCTCAAACTCTTCACTGAAATGGAAAAAGAAGCTACCCTTCCAAAATCATTCCTAGAGGCAAACAGTGCAATTATACCAAAACCAGAGAGAGATGCAACGAGAAAAGAAAACTAGAGGACAATTTTTTCATGAAAATACATGCAAAATGCCTCAATAAAATCTTCTCCACTAGAATACAACAAATCATCAAGAAGATTATACACCATGACCAGGTAGGATTCATCCCACAAATGCAAGCATGGTTCAATATATGCAAGTCTATCAATTCAATACACTATATCAATAGAGCCAAAAGCAAAATAACATGATAGTTTCAATTGATGTCAAAGGCCTTTGACAAAGTCCAACATTCGTTCATGTTCAAAGTCCTACAGAAAATAGGAATACAGAGCCTCTCATTCAACCTGATAAAGACATCTATAACAATAGAACAGCTAACATAATTCTAAAAGGGAAAAACTAAAGTCTTTTGTCTCAAATCTGGTACAAGATAAGGATGTCCTCGATCACCACTCCTATTCAATATAGTTCTGGAATCATTAGCTACAGCTATTAGACAAGAAAGAGAAATAATGGGAATAAGAACAGGTAAAAAAGAAGTAAAACTGTCATTATTTGCAGATGACATGATAACCTTCTTGGAAGACCCAAAGAACTCCATTAAGAAGGTACTAGAATTCATACACAAATGCAGTAGCATAGCAGGTTACAAAGTCAACACACAAAAGTCAGTGGCATTCCTCTACACAGATGACAAACACACTGAGAGAAAAACTAGAGAAACAATACCTTTTATGATAGCACTGAAGAAAATGAAATACATACGCGTGAACCTAACTAAGGAAGTAAAAGACCTTTCAATGAAAACTACACTACTCCGAAAAAAGGGATCCTAGAGGATCTGAGAAAATTAAAAAAAAAAAAATTCCCTGCTCATGGATAGGAAGACACAACATTGTGAAAATAGCCATAATCCCTAAATTGTTATACAGATTTAATGTAATTCAAATCAAAATATCATCAACATACCTCACAGATCTGGAGAAATCATTTCTAAAATATATTTGGAAGCAAAAGAGGCCCAGAACTACAAAGACAATTCTGGGCAGAAAGGTAAGGCAGGAGGCATTACAATTCCTGAGCAGAAGTTGTACTACCAAGCTACAGTCATAAAATTAGAATGGTATTGGCACAAAAAGAGACCTGAGGATCAATGGAATAGATTAGAAGATACAGAAACAAATACAAACACACTCCGCCACCTTATCTTCCACAGAGGAGCCAAACACGCTTACTGGAAGAAAGATAGCCTCTTTAACAAATAGTGCTGGAAAGAGGGGCTTTCTACATGCTGAAAACTAAAACTTGCCCCAAGTCTATCACTGTGCCCTAAACCCAAGTCAAAATGGATTAAAGATCTAAATGTTTAAACAAACATTACATCTCCTGGAAGAGAAAGTACATAGAAAGTACATAGGGGTAAACAGGAAGTTCAGCCACAAATATTAAACTTCGCAGGAAGTATTGCAAAGAATCAACAACTGGTTCCCCATCTTATAGAGATGTTTGTGCATGTCAAAAAAAAAATCAGCGAAAGTGTGAAAAGCCGGGCCAAAAATTTGGAAAAATGTCGTCACTACCCATCACAGAGACAAAGGCCTTTTACCTAGACTATATAAAAAACAATTGGGCCACAAAACTTAAAAGACTCAATCCAAAAATAGGAATCTGAGACGAATACACACTTCTCAAAAAATAAATAAAAGAGTTAAATAAACAACTGAAAAATGCACCACATCACTTATCATCCTATAAATGAAAATTAAAACAACATTGAGATACCATCTCTCAAAAAAGAGTGGCTATAAAGAAATCAACTTGTTACAAATGCTGGAGCGTCTGTGGGGAAAAGGAACCCTTCTCCACTGCTGGTGTGAATGTAGACTGATACGATCACTATGGAAATCAGTGTGCACACGCCTCATGAAAAAGGAGGGGAAAGTGGAAGAATTTATTTTTATTTTTTTATCTTTATTTATTTAAATTTAATAATGGTTATATTACATATTTTCATCATCAGATCAGTTTAGATTAATAGATATCGGTATGTAAGATTGATCAAACAATTAAACATTAACACTTTCAATAAACATTACTTTGAGGGGGCCCAGCAGGATGGCTCAGTGGTCTGAAGTGCTGCTTGGGGAAGCTTGGGCGGCTTCAGGGACTGCGGTTCGATCCCCGGCACCACATGCTGCATCAGCCCTGCTCTCGGGGTGGGCTGAGGCGGTCATAAAAATGAGTGAATAAAGAAACAAAGGTTCTGAAACAAGAAAAAATAAATAAATAAAATAAAAAGTTCTTTAAAAAAAAAAAAAAAAACACATTACTTTGAGAGCTGGGCATGGTGGCTCACGCCTGTAAACACAGCATTCCGGAGGCTGAGGCAGGAGGTTTGGTGCAAGTTCGAGACCAGCCCGGGCTACAAAAATGAGCTCAAGGTCAGCCTCAACTGCATAGCGAGACCCTGTCTCCAAAGGACAATAAATAAATAAATAAATAAATAAATAAATAAATAAATAAATAAATAAATAAAAATAATAAACATTACTTTTTTATTTTTATTTCCCCTTTCATTTTTTTTTAAAAAAAACCACTGACACACTGCATGTTGTCCTCACAATAGCTCTACAGAGCACAGTGTATGGGCATGAAAGTGGAAGAAAACTGTGAAAATCTTGATAATCTTGAAGACATCTGGGTAGGCAAAAAGTTCAACGCAAAAATCAAAATGTACGTCTAACACTTGAAAGCATCAACAAATGGGACTTCCCCCAGCTGAGAAGTTTTTGCACGTCAAAAGAAAATACCAACAGAGTGAAAAGACTACCCTCAATTTTTTTTCTTTTTTTTTGTGGGACCGGGGTTTGAACTCACGACCTTGCACTTGCCAGGCAGGCACTTGTGCCACGGAGCTAACTCCCTGGCCCCAACACTCACATTTTGAAGAGATTTTAACTAATAAGTATTTGGACAAAGGACTTTTGTCTAGAATTTATAAAGAACTAACAAACATTAGGGTACCAAAATTGAAAGTCCCAATCCAGAAATGGGCATCTGAGATGAACACAAACTTCTCAGAGAAGGAAATTTAGCAAGCCTATAAGTACATGAAGAAGTGATCCACATTGGTAGCCATACATCAAATGCAAATCAAAACAACACTTAGATACCATCTCACTCATGAAAGAATGGCTATTAAAAAGAAATCAATCAAAAACAAATGTTGGAGAGGCTGTGGGGAAAAAGAACCCTTTTCCACTGTTGTGGGAAAACAGATTGGTGCAACCATTATGTAAAGCGGTGTGGAGGATCCTTAAAAAAACTAGAACTGGAAATTCTATTCAATCCAGCTGTCCCACTACAGGGAATTTTCCCAGAAGAAGTGAAAACATCATACCATAGTGATATCTGTGATATATGTTTATAGCAGCCCAATTTGTAATGGTCACATCTTGCAAACAACCAAAATGTCCATCATTTGAAGAGTAATTGAAAAAGATGTGGTATTTTTATACAATGGAATATTACTCATATATAAAGAATGATAAATGGAAAGATTTAATATATAAATGGATGTATATTGTACATATACTCATAAGTGAAATAAACCAGACCTACATGTGTAAATATTGTATAATTTCGCTAGTGTAAGAACTCTAAAGAAGAAATAAAAATGGAAGGACATAACACAGCTGTACATGGTTCCAATGTTAAGCCCAAGGGGATTTGACCTTGGAAGATACAAAAGATGAATGTTTTGTTATGCAGATCTTGTTTTAATTTGCTCTTGATCACGAGCAGAAAAGCTTAACTATGAGGCATAAAAGGCAGAGCTAGATTAGTAGGATGAGCTGTAAGGGGCTTAAATCAGCAGCCCCCAACATTGCCAGTTTCACTGGTGACACAATGCAATTATGGAACTTTGGACTATATACAACTACGTCCTCTCAGTTCAAAGAGAAGAACTTCTTTTCTTCTTTTTTTTCCTTACCAATATCTATTAGAAGATTTGTCATGTCTACACATTGTGCTCTGTATAACTACTATGAGGACAACAATATCCAATGTGTTAATTATTTCCAATGTACTACTAACATATTTGGAAACTATCATATTGTAATTTCTTATTAAAAGTAGTAAAAAAGAGAGAAATTTTCTTAGTTTTCACTACCTTCGACAGTGTTTTTAAGATCTGAAGCTCTATCGTCACTGTCATTCGAATGATTTTTACCAAGTTGACAAGGAGTTTTCATTTTTGTATACATCTCTTTGAACCTGCTCCATGCAATCTATTTCTTTCCCATATTGCTCATTTGAGCATTGCATCATTTTTCTATTCTCCTTTAATTTTTATTAGTGTCTTCTTTAGAAGCAGTTATTAATTCTTTCATTATTGGTGTCTTTTCTTTTTTAAATTCAGAGATCATTTCTGGTCCGCTTTCCTCTATACATTTCTGTAGTTGTTTCTTTACTTCAGATACTATTGATTCAGAGTTTTCAGCTATGTCCTTCCCAATTTATTCTATGCTACTGTCTCCCGCATTTTGTCTGGTTTGGCTTGGAATTACATTTTACTCCTTTTCTTTGTCATTTTGTAAAATACTCTTCTCTAACATTTGGTGTACAGCTTGGTGCAGTTATGCCCCTTGCACCTATTAAAATTCTTATTCAAGTTTGATTATATTAAGGCAGTTATAGTTTTGTATTTATAGAACTACTCTTAGGAATGCTAATAGTGATTTGTAATATTTCGCAGTTGACACACTTTTATACCTAATCAGTTTGTATTTTATTTTATTTTTTATTTATTTATTTATTTTGTCTTTTTGAGACAGGGTCTCGCTATGCAGTTGAGGCTGGCCTTGCGCTCACTTTTGTAGCCCAGGCTGGTCTTGAACTTGCACCAATACTCCTGCCTCAGCCTCCCGAGTACTGGGATTACAGGTGTGAGCCACCACGCCTGGCTCAGTTTGTATTTTAGACAGTAACAGTAAACCTTATGTCTAGATCAAATATTAAATTAGAAATTTGTATTTAATTTAGTTTCCCTAAGTTCTATCTGATCACCACCCCTTGATATATCTGGGGCCTTCCAGGTGGATTAGTTCATCCAGTTAGCTGTTGCCCCCTCTGTAGATAAAGAGAAGAAAGAGGACACTATTATAGATCTGGGTCTACTAAAATGTCTCAGCTTACTGGGTTCGGATCTACCAAGGCTGAACTCATTCAAATGTGCCTAGTTTCAGTCTGGCTTCTGTGGTCAACTTTTTCCTGCTGCAGCCCATAGGACTGATCCCCACATACAAGCTGGGCCTGAGTTGGGTCTGGAGGGTCTGGGAGCATGAAGCAGAAAGTTTCACACACTTTGGTCCTGGGCTGGTTCTCAGAGGGATTCGCCGATGTGGACGAGGTCTCAGACACATGTTGGACCTGAATAATGTGCTTTCCATGATAACTTGAAGAAATTCTGTTGGCTTTGATATAATATGTCTGATATGTATGTAAGTTAGGATATTTTGCTTCTTGCTTCCATGCCAGAATTCTGATGTATGATGAAAGTGAACCTAATTTTTCTACCACATTTGTCTGCTATTCTGTTTGTGTTAAACTGTCATTTCTGCAAGAATTTGAAGTACTTGTAATAATATGTTTGGACCATAAGACATTGAATCTATCTTTCCATATTTATAGGAAGTTCATTAATGGTCTATCTAGGTAAACCTCTGTAACTACCCTGTCTTTCTCGGTATCAATTGAGATTGTCACGGCTTTGAGTGTTTTCAATGAGTTTTGAATCTTTAAACTTTAAAACATAACTAATCTAAGCAAATATTTTTCTTAAACATTGTTGACATTTTTAATATTACACAACAGATAAAATGTAAATGATTTTTGTCATGTGTTGTTACTTTGAAAAGAAAACAGTGTTTTACTTGTATATGTATAATTCTTTTATTTCTCATACATAATACATGGATACACACGTATCACACATTTTTCAGGTTCTTGCTAATCAAAAAATTGCCATCTCTACTTACAGTTGTTCCTGAAGCCATCCTGTTGGGCAGCTGTCATCATGCTTATGCATAAGAGCTTATCTTTCACCCACTGCTGTTTAAACGAAAAAGAGTCATTTCATTTTCCATGTGAATAAGAACATTCTTGTTTGGTCTGGTGTAGTAAAAGCAAATGCTATAAAGAACCTGTGACTTATATAATGGTCATGTCTATCAGGTAGACTAAGTCTCGTGACCTCCTAAGACATCACAACTAACTGTCATGTAATCCTTATAAATTTTATGCAGCAGGATTATTTTTTCCTCATTTTTTATTTGTATTATGGGGATCAAGAGACAATATTTTCAGTTTTTCTCACACTAGTAGAAAGGAATGACACATTTAAATTTTAAATAGCGTAGGATTCTAATGTGGGAAAATATGAAGTGCCTGTTATATTAAGATAGTGGCCCTTCTACGTTTTCTTCTCCTTTTCGGTTTGTGTAGTACTGGGAATCAAACTCAGGGATATTACCACTGAACTACTACCTCAGTCCTTTCCATTTTTTCAGACAGGATCTTCTTAAGTTGCCCACAATGAACTTGAACACATGATTCTTTTGCTTCAAGGCCTATATTTTTTTCTTGACATTGCAAAACTCTTATTTATCTCCTACATTTATTAATATGGAATGTCTCTTGTTAAGAAATTTAAGTGTAAAATTTTATACAATTGCTGTGATCAACTTTATGATTTTGAAAAGCAAAATACAACAAACACATTATCATATTATACAATAATTCTGATGATTTGCCACTCTTTTTGTTTGAATACAGCTAAAGAAGAGAGGTCTTTATTACACAACACAGCCTATGCTATTACAGATAAGTTTAATTGGTACCAAGTTGATTGCTGTTTCCTTTTATTAAATATGTTCCCTAATATTTGTGACATAGTTTTGGTCTTTTCCTTTATCCTCCTTTATGCAAAAATAAATATACTGGACTACTGAATTAAGCATCACTTCAAATTTCAGAAACTAAATTTTAGTACCCCCTAAAGTTTCTGTCCTCTGGTCTGCATATCCCATGTTACCCTCTGCTGTTCATATGACAATACTTTGGAACACAGAAGTCAATATTTGTAACATTATGCATCAATACATAAAGAATTCTGTGAGTGCAATTCCTGGGCCTGCCTTGCTGTTCCATCCCCTGGGGCTCGCTGACACAGCCATTGAGACTGGGTGTCGTGGCGTGTACAGGCAATCCCAGCTCTTGGGAGGCTGTAAACAAGTGGATCACTATGAGTATGATTTAGTAGCAAGACCCTGAACACCCTGTAGAGCCTTCCCTAGTATATATAGATATAGATATAGATATAGATATAGATATACATATACATATACATATACATATAGATACATATATCGATATATGTATCTATCTATCTATATCTATATATATATCTATATCTGTATCTATATCTATATCTATATCTATATATGTAATTCTGAAATTATGTAAGTGACCTAAACATGCTTGCCAGTACCTCTATAATGTCTGGGTTCTTGCTGATATTTCTTCTTCGTAAAGGGCAATGTGCACATTTTTCAAATGACTAATGGAAAGATACAAAATATTCCTTAGTTTGGTAGCATGCTTCTTAAATTTACACAGTGAATATATATGTATATTTTATGCATATTTTGTCATGCACTCTGACAATTGCTGCACTAATTTCTTACATGAAAATTGATATGTCTTAAAATTAGCTAAGCTGTATGAAAATGTAGTCTTCTATGTTTACCCTCCTGGCAGTGAGAAATAATATATTGGATAATATTTTGATGAAAAGAGAAGATTCGTATGATATTTCAGTTTTCCTTAAATAAGTTTTATAACTATAGCGACTCAACCTTAAAAATGGATGGGCTGGTTTAATTCATGTACCATGTTTTTCCCCCACGGGTGGATGAAGAAATCAATAAATCTGTGTAGCAGACACTATGGTGAGACAATTCCTTTGTAAAGAGAATAATATTGATATCAGTTTTCATATGGATTCATCTAGAGCTTTTATTTATGGACATCACAGTGGTTTTAATGAGGACATAATATTTCTCTTCCCTTCATGAGCAATTATATTGTCAAATGACATTTTTGATTTCACAGAATTAAAATATAGGGACATTGTTGATTTTGTTTCTAACAAAGAGATGAAATCATTTCAGAGATGAAGAAATAGTTCCACTTCTTTCTTGTTAGTGTTATCGTAAAATAAATTATTTAATTAGTGAAGACTTAGAGAGTAAATGCCTGGAGGACAAAAATCAGATCTTTGTTGTTCTCATGTTAGGGAGCATCTTACAGGCAAGGTTTCCTCTTCAAGAGAATGGACATATGAGTAAGGTCTGATGCACTGCCATTGAAGAAAATAGCAGCTTGTACCATGCATTCCCCCAACCATGGCTGTAAGATCTCACATTTATCATGTAACAGAGAAGCCTTTTGTGTAAAAGTAAATTGCCTGGGAAATAAAACCAGTAGAACTTTATTCGGGGGGATATTTTTCAAAAGGGCAGAAAGCAAATCTTCTCTGTCTCAAAAGAATACAAATCAGAAAGAAGAGACTGACACAAAGTAAAAGGGTCATGAGGCCTAGAGAGGACGCTACAGACAAAACTTATCTATTCTAAGTGCTTTCTAAAGAATGACCCTTTTTCTCCACAAGAAGTCAACAGCACTATTTGGTGAATTTAATTTTGGCAAATGTTGTGTAATTCAGTTCAATCCAAAAAACAAATAAAATGGCAAGACCAAGAGGTAGGCAAACACAGAATTAAAAATAAAATCTGGGCTGAAAAGGTCCTAATTCTGAGCCTACACTTTATCCCATGTAACTGCTGAATAATTCCCACACTTAGTTTTTGTTTCTTTATCTCTAAAGCTATGAATAGTTTACTTGATTTCCAAAGATCCATCCAGCTATAAAACACTCTCATTCTACATTTACCATTCTCTGGACTTGGTTCAGTAATTAATTGAGTATTATTGAAGGTACATACATTATCAGAGAAAGAAAATAGGGCAATCAATAATTCAGTGAGAGAAAACAAATTTATGTTCTTGTATATCATGTCAAAAAGTTATGATAAAGATGGCACATCTCAGTATGACCAGCTAAGATAGAATTTTCACACTTGTACGTGTTTTTCATATGAGAATTCTTTATTGTCGTGTTCCAAAAGGCAATAAATTGGATTTTTAATTGATACACTGTAAAATTGAGAAAGGTAATTATAATTTGTAATTTCCAATACCAGATATTAATAAAGGTATCTAATAACTATAATAATAAATATACAAATGTATGCAGTTTTATTCTTTTGAGAAAGTATTATTTTTCCTTATTAATATCGCTTTTATAGGTTAGTAGATATGACCTCTAAGAAAGCTACAAATTAGAATAGAAGAGAAACAGATACCACATCCACCCTCAGGAAATAAATGTCACAGTTACAGTAGTGTTGAGTGATACCACGTGAACATTTTCGTTCCTGTATGCTACAGTGATATTTGACATCACAGGCAATGCTGCCAATGGATGGCTATTTCAAATAAACCTTTCACAGAATAAATGTTGCTTAACAGGCTTGAAATTTTATGAACTGTCTCGGCTAAGTTTCTGGTGTAGTGTTCAGTGATATTTACTAATATATTTTACCATAAATCAAATGATTCAATTGTGTGGTAAACATTTTGTTTTGAAGTGCATGGATATAATTATTCACAAAATTACAAAATTATTTCAGAGAAAACAGTATAGGTGACTTCCAGGAGAAAATTTCAAAATAATTGTGCTATGAAATTTTTACTATCACTATGAAAACAAATAATAAAAATATGTATTCTATAAACTTATATAAAAACTGTATCAAAGAAAAAGATGGACATGATTTTATACACTTAAAAATTGGTTTCTGAGCAAAGAAATTGAATCTTTAGTTTCTTAGTGCAGTGATAAGGGCATGACATCTAAGCCTTCCCAAACAGTCACCAAACTCTAAGACTTCTGAATAGACAAGGATTTGATATCTTTTGTCTTTTTATATTTTTTCCAGGATAATGTAGAAATGGTTGCTTTGAAACATACATCCTGTGTACCCTGTCTTTACTCACAGAGCCAGTGGATCCTGTGATGGTGCAATTGGGAGAGGAAAGAAAAGCTAGACCCATACTAAAAAGAAAGCTGGGTCAGGGTGGGACCTGAGGGCCAAAAGTGCACAGTTACAGAGTTTTACTTAGAACACTGAAAGGGAACCATTTTTTGAGCTCTCTGTTCTGCAGTTAACAGGAACACCAAGCCAACAGATCTTGTAGACTTGCCTTGCTCTAGTCCTAACAACTTGTTTACATGGCTCACCTATGCAGCTCTGCGTTCTTGGAACTGGCCTTGCTTTAGCTCCCAAAGGGTGGTGGATCTCCAGGTAAGTCACTCTTCAAAGTACTTGTAAATCTTATATTCTCCTAAGGGAAACAAAACAATAAAAGGTAAACATAGAAGCAATAAAATTTCCTATCTCTGTACAGCATATTGAAGAAAATTTTCATACAAATTTCTTGAAGAGTTAATCTGTTTCAATTACTAAATTCCTAAGACTAAGAAATAAAGAAACTAGGATTAGCGGTTTGATTTCACCAAACTATTCTCTCTCTTGATATATTCTTAGAACAATTAAATGAATTAAACCCCAGTGATATATTCACATTCATTGTTAGAGTGGCACAGTTTGTAAGACTTTAACGTTGAAGACAACGCAAAGGCCCATCAAGCAATAAATGAATAAAGAATGTGCATTTTTGTAAATAGTGAAATTCTATGCTTTCATAAGGAAAGATAAGGCTTAGGACATTTCTAAGTAAATGGGTATAAATTGAGACCATACTCTTGGGAGAAATCAGACTCACATGCGTAAACACCATATTCTCTTCCTAGTATGACAAACTGAAAGAGTAATTAAGAGTCAAAATGTATAATATTTATCATAAGAGGGAGAAATTGTTCAAAAGGACAGAGAGTCTAGGGTGAGGGCAGGAGAAAAGGAAGAGAAAATGAAAAACAAATGATTAGAATAAAGATAAAAAACAAAAGCTTTGCAAATAAAGAAGTGAAGATTTGAAGGTGGGAAAAGGGTTTAAAGAAGAAGAATCAAAATATATCATGTACTGATACAAATTTCCTGTGATGAATGAGGTCATGATGTATATCTAAAATATCCTGATAAATGTAATTGTTTAAAAATAACTTTTAAGCATCTGTGCCGAAACAACAAATCAGTATGGTGAGAAAAAAAATGTATTTGTGTTTTATGGTTTCCCAACATGATTATAATAGCTGGAAGTTCATAAAAATGTACCTCTAAAGAGAAGATGAGACTCAAAAGTTAGTATCCTGCAAACAGTAGGAAAGAAGACTCTCTCAACTCTTGCAAAAACTTAAAGAACTTAAAGGTTACAGCAACAGAAAAACCTTCTCTGAAAAAAGCAAGCAAAAAAAACCCTCTGTTGCAGAAATTAATAGCAAATCAAGATATAGGGACTTTACTCATAACAAGAACCTTAGAAATGGAAAGGCTGGGATAAGGGCATAGTTAGATTTCTTTTTTTTAAAGAGTTTTTTATTTTATTAATTTTTTTCTTGTTTCAGAACCTCCATTTGTCTATTCACTCATTCCTATGGCCTGCTCAGCCCGCCCCGAGAGTAGGGCTGGCGCAGCATGTGGTGCTGGGGATCGAACTGTGGTCCCCGAAGCCGCCCAAGCTTTCCCAAGCAGGTGCTCCAGACCAATGAACCATCCCGCCGGGCCCCAGATTTCATTATATTGAAACACAGAATTGGGCCAGGGAGCTCAGTAAAATAAGTCCTTGCCTGGCAAATGCAAAGTCCTGCCTTCAATCCCTGGTTACACACACACACACACACACACACACACACACACACACACACACACACTAAAATGAAATAAAACACAGAATTAATTAATGGAAAAGAAACTGTAGAAATTATAGACATGGCAGAGAATATACTACTTGATATGTAGCAATGTAAAGTTAAGGACATAGTGTTCAAATTTTGGGAGGTGAGAAGCCAGGACATTAGGAAGGACATATTGTAAAGTTACTTCCCCTTATAGCTCTCAAGGAGCAGTCAGTCAGTGCTCTAAACAGAAGATACATTTAGTTAAAAATGATGATGCCAACTTCATATGCTGTCTATTGTATTACCCTTAGAGTAATATTTTAATAAAACTCTGTGTTTCCAGGTAAAGAAGCTTGTATTTAAAGAGAAATGCGGTCTCAAGCTTTTTTTCCTAGTATGTATTGGTTGTGTTTTATTATTGTTGAGAATAATAATTATATATTTATATAATTTGTGATATATATGGTGAAAAAATCATATCAGAGTATTTAATATAAATGCCACATGAAATATTTATCTTATGAGAATATTAAAAAATCTTCTTATGTATTTTGAAAAATATAACATCTCATTATTATCTATAGTCATCTTGCTGTGCTTTAGAGAAGTGAGTCCTGCTGTTTAACTAAAACTGTGTACTAGCTGCCTGCAGCCCCAGCCTATACACTGTTTTTTATCTTTTTCCAATGGCTTAGATTTCATCATAGGAAGCAAACTAAACAGAAAGCTTACACTAGAGAAGCAGCATGGCAGTGTCTTTTGCAAACTTCGCTGGGACAGAAAGGGCTTGCGGGCTGCCCCTCAGCCTGATTCCTTGCAAACAAAGATATCCACAGTGTTCCTGGTACACTGTCTGAGGCAAAGGAAGCTTGCTAGTCTGGTGGTGAAGTCACCTTGTTCAGCATTCACTCTTGGCCAGCAGCAGGTACCCCACCTTTGTGGCTTCTTCTTGTGGACTGAGATGATGTCATCAATTCCAGCAGCAAAATTGCTGTCTCCACTGCCGTTTTACATGTTTGCAGCTTTGCAGCCAACAGCACCCACATACTCAAGTCTTTGGTGCCTAGGAAAGCCCTTGTCTCTCCATTTATACCCCAGCTATCATAGCCTTGTTTTCTGTGTTTGGGCAAAAGAGATGTCAGTAGCCAGATGGTCCTGGTCCCATTCCGTTCTGGATGAGTGTGAAGGATGACATCGAATGCCAATCTATCCCTGAGAGGCCACTGCTTACACCAGTCAGGGCCTCAGAACTTTCAGTCCAGGCATGGGCCACAGACATTTTAAAGGACCTACTTTCCGGAACCAACTGACTGTCAAGGAGCACAATACGAATTGTTTTCCTTGCTTCTTTTTCTTATAGTCCCTTGTTAATACTCAGAAACTTTGGTTTAGTACCTTGGAAATTTATTGAATTTGTTTACAAGTTCCCACAGTTTTTGTTTGAGTCTTCCAGACTTTTTATATTTATGCTTATAAGACAAAATTAAATGCCATTGATTTGTGTGTGCATGCTTATATGCTGGATTCTGTGATCTGCAAGTTCAGATACAGGTTCAGCATATACTCATCAATCAACCAGAGATTGAAACCATTAGAAACATTAAATATGTACTGAACCCACATAGATTATATTCTTGTCATTTACTCTAAAGACTACAGAAATTACTTCCATAGTACTTACATAAACTATATGAGAGAATATTCATTATATGTAAATGCTTTATCATTTTATTTAAGGATCTTCAGCATTCTTGGATTTCAGTATCCATGATTTTATTTGGAATTAATTCATGCGATATGGAAGGATGACTATATATAGGTTCCTCTGTTGCTGAATGGTTTTTTTTTTTTTCTCTCTCTGGATGTAGGTTTATCAAAAGATGTTTGAAATAATGTGTTTCTCTTCGTTAATATTCGTTGTGCAGTGGGACCTAGAGAAATATTTTTCTCTCGCTCGATATTACATAAATTTGATTTTCTCTTTCCAACTCGTATTATTACATCACCTTTATGTAAATATTAAACAAGTATTTCTTAAAAATAATGCACAATGAGGCAAGTGTGGTGGTGCATGCCTGTAATCCCAGCAATTGGGAGGCTGAGGCAGGAGGATCAGTGCAAGTTCTAGAGGAGCCTGGGATACAAAAGTGAGCTAAAGGCCAGCCTGAACTGCATAGAGACCCTGCCTCAAAAATATAAAAAAAAATAAAATGATGCAAAATAAGCATGTGTATGAACTTCTGCATCAACTGCATGTCAGGAGATCTAAGCTCAAGCTTCTAACAGGCCTCCACTGAGCACAGACGCCATGAGCAATGCAGCTGAAGTTTATAGAAATTATATCTCATTGAAGGCTGATCTTATCTGCAAATATAGTGTGACATCCTGTATTTCTATGGGTGGAAGCTAGCCACTCTACACATGAGATATGAACTCCATTTAACTTTCCACTAAACACATGTGAATGTGTATATCTTGTACCAATTTGCTTGTGTTACCGGGATGAGATTGTTTAAATTAGATGCTTTCTATAAACAGTGATAAGCCAAGTTTACCAAGAAAGAAGAAAAGCAGAAAGCTTTCACATTACCTTTAGTTTTCAGATATGAGTTTCCAGTAAACTTTCTTTTGCAAAATCTTTGTGCCTGGGTAGTTGGTTTGACACCTTGCCCCACACTAATCTATCCTGATAAGTCACACTATTTTAGATAACCAGTAAGTAATATTACCTGTTATGTTAGGAACTATATGGTTGTATGAAGTGGCTTCAATGTGTGCCTAGGATAGAGATTTCTCAGTAAACGATAACATTTCTTGCCTTTAACTATTTCCGTTTCTCTTCAACTACTTATCTTCCAGTGAGCATTGTGTACTAACTTCATATCGCTTTTTTCTGTCTTGAGGAGGAAAAATCATTTTTATTTTCCTAGATGCAACAATCATGATGCAGTCAGTTTTCATTATGATTCCCAAATTATCTCTGAATTCACTATATTGGCCTGGAACATCTTTAGTTTCTCAAAGTATGTGACATAGATTACTGCAGAAGACCATCTCTACTATCTGGTTCAAGTAGTCGTTCTGCCAGAGAAAACTGGCATTTGTTCAATTTATTTTTCCTTAACAAGATGTGGGTATATGTCTTCAGGGACTTCCCCTACTTATCCTTCAGCAGTTTCTCTCTTCAACAGAGCTGTGGCTATTTACTATTTTGACCTAAAACTTTTCCTTGTCTTCTCACTTGCGATCGCTTATGCTAAATTTGACATATAAGACAGAGTAGATAGCAATAATATTACCTCACTTTTCATGAGGAAATTATTCTTTGTAGTTGAGCTGAATTAACTATTAATTCACTGTGTGCATTTAAGTTCCAAATCTAATTTTATGTATAAAGAATATTCATTGTAAGAACTGAAATAATTTCAATTATTACAGAGCATTTTTTTCTGAGCTGACAGATTTTGCAACATACATATTGCTAGTAAAATTTCATATAGACACTGTTATACATTTCTGCATTGATTGCTATTTAATCATCAATGAATTATGTCCCCCTAAGCAATTTTCTAGTGAGAAAGCATTGGGCTCTAGTGTAATAATTATGCAATTTCATCTTAAGAAATCTGTTTGATATAGTTTTTAAACTAGTATTTCCATTATTTATGATAGCTTGTTACTATGTCGTATCAGTGTGACTTTAGTGATGATATTAATGTGTATTTTGCAACTATATGGATGCAAGTCTATAACAGAAAGCTAACATATAGCCATACTCCCCTTTGCCTAGCATCGTGCAATTCGTTATTGACCAGTAATGCCTGTGTGTTTCAGAAAATAATGGAACATATTATAAGTGACTGCAATAAAACTGATGAATTCTTCAATAGCTTAGTAGATATTTGGATTCTAAATTCATAATACTAGCATTGTTCTGTGACCGAGGAACACAGATGCCTGAGATGGGGTCATTTCCTGCTTCTGTAAGATATTAATATAAACTTATAAGAGCATTGTGTTACCTACATTATTTACCTATATCTCTTAGTTGGTTGATAGAATCTTTAATATAGGAGATAGAAAAATGACACAACCTTTAGCTGACCCTTAGGAATCCATTCTTCACATATTTTTACCTTTAATCTTCATATCAAATCACATGTCTTATTTTCTTCTCTCCTTTTAACTTTCTACTTTATTCAAATCCAGTTGTTAAGGTTTAAAATGGTAAAAAATAGTGCTCACTTCAGAAGCACATATACTAAAATTGGAATGATACAGAGAAGATTATCATGGCCCTTGCACAGATATGACATGCAAATTTGTAAAACATTCCATATTTTAAAAAGAAAAAGAAAAATGGAAAATGGTCAAAATTAAAATTATTTATACGTATCACCTACTATCTTTTTAAAACTTAACACCACAACATAAATACAGATTCATAACCTTAAATATTACCCCAAATAAGAATACAATCTCTTGCCCCATATATGATCATGTTTACATTATCAAACTTTTTTCTATTTTCTTCAGACCTACAGGGTAAATCTTTTTGTCTAATTAAAATACATACTGGTTTTAGAATTTTCAAAATAATATATAAATTGCCTGTCATAAACATTTTACTAATTTATGTCTGGGTCCAAAATACTCAGAAAATATTAAATAATCTTTAATCTCTGCAAAATAGGTAGTGTTTAATAAGGCCAAGATATTCAGAATAGAATCAATTTCCCAGAATAGGTAAGGTATTGGACACTTTCATTTACTACAAAATATTCCAAGTAGACATCATTGTAGTCACTTTAACCACAGTCCTGTTATGGAACCTATAGAGCTATGTTTAGCATACCTAAAATCAAAGAAAATAATACCTTATGGTGTTAACTGATAGATGAGACAGTCTGTCTACCAGTGTAATCTTATGTAGCCCATGGGGAGACCTACAGAGTTGTTCTGGTAATGGGTATACCATAAAAACATGCACAATATTTATTCTTGGAACATAAATTATTGACTATACTGTGAGGCAACACGGGCATGTTAGAATGTGTCATGTTCCTTACCCACAGATTCCCTGTATGACCTGCCTGTCCTGTGGAGAGGGTAGCAGTTGATGACAGACTTGGGCCCTACAGAAATGAGTTTACCTATACTTAAGTATTTGAGTGTTCTGAAAGTGAGATTGAGCAGATATACTCCTAATATTCGGTGTCCATCATGCATTTGTCCCTCAACTACTTTTATACGGGAAATTTTAGAGAATACTATAACAAGCTCTTTATTTGTATTTTTTGTCTTGCTATTCTTATCTTTTAAGTCTATTTTTGTAAGTGATCCAATTTTTGATGAATATATCATTTTCTAAAGTCATTCTCAACATAGACAAAAAGTATCCATCTCAGTCTTTGCCAGAATACCCAGTTAATGTTGACTTGCCACAAACACTGATTATCCTCCGCTATGATGAGTAATTTATTCTAAAAAAAGTGTTCATTTTACATGCAATCAAATAATTTCATTAGTGCTAAATTGTTGTGCTTGAAGAATATCATATGAATACATCAACAAAATCAGTCAATTATATCAGCCAATGGGAAACCTGTGTATTTATGGCCAAAAACGTTTGGAATTTTTTTCACTTATATTTCAGTTTTTTTAAAAATTTTATTTATTTTTCTTGTTTCAGAACTTTCGTTTCTTTGTTTATTTTTATGGCTGGCTCAGCCTGGCCTGAGGGCAGGGCTGGCGCAGCATGCAGTGCCAGGGTCGAATTGCCGTCCCTGCAGCCACCCAAGCTTTCCTAAGCAGGTGCTTTAGACCACTAAGCCATCCTGCCAGGCCCTCACTTTTCAGTTTTAAGAGATGAAAATATATGTCAGAAAATAAACTGGTAACTTTGTTTTACTCTTGATTATGCACTTATAAATATGTATTAAGGCCCTTGATTATACCAGGCTGTGTATTGGTCACTATAGTATCCTTACTGAGCAAGATGGACAATGAAATTTATCTTGGAGTTAAATTTCAGTTTAGAGGTATCCAAGATCTGCAAACTGTGAGAAAAAAATTGGCTGAGTAATATAGAGGAGTAGAGCTTTGTCTGACAACCTGTAGTGGAATGCCAAGCAAGTGAGCTCCTAAGAAGAATGAACAAACTAGCGAACCAGATCACTGTAAATCAGACTTGTAGGACGTCTGACCATTTCATCTCATTACAATCCTGGATTGTAAAAGGTAACTTTTCTGACAACTGGCCTCATGTATGCTCAAGACTTGAATAAAAACTACCAATGTCCTTCTTTTAGTCCGGAGAGATTTAAATATGCACCTATAACCATCGTACAAGACTCCCTCCTTCTACCCTACTTGGCTGTCTTATTCATGCTAATGAAATCCTATCAGAGTATAGCTGTAAACATCCCCTACCTTAAAATCTCTGTCAAAATACAAGTGACAGTTGTTGACTCCCTTGATATAATATCATCTGATTAAATTGCCATTGCTTTTCTCCACTAGTTGGTATTTCTTAGTTCCACAAAAATAACTAAACAAGAGTTTTCCCAGCAGGGTAAACACATTGAAGAAAACACATGTGAATCATATCATCTGAAGTTGGGAAGGGGTATCAGAAGAGGTGGTAATGGAATAATTGCTGAGGTGAGGTTAGAAGCAATATGAATTACAGTGAAGGCACTTGGTAAAGATCTAGTTGAGAGACTTTCTGGTAGAAGGAACAGAGCATCCAGAGTCAACTGTAACAAGTTGGAATGTTTTTTTGGGGGGTCAGTGTTACCATAGCATAGCCAATGAGCAGAGAAATTCATAAAGATGAGGATATAAGGATAAAAAAAACAAAAAAAAAAAACTTCATAGGCACTTGGTTGTGGAGGTCCTTGTTGTGTTTGATCAAAACCAGTTCAGGAAGTTTCATTTGATTGCAATATCTTTGTGAAGCCACAGTAAAGTGTTATGCATGAGAAGGGGAAGATTTTCTTATATATTTTTAGGTAGTTTTTTACTAGTACATATTTATAGTGAGTAATGTTTACAGTTCTTTTAGTGAGTTGAAACATGTGTATAGTAGATCTTAATTCCTTTTCATCCCTCTTCCCTTTCTTCTCATCAATCTTCACCCATCTCTGATCACTTTCCTTGTTTTTATCTATTTGCACTCATAAAGCTCTCATTATTTTTGTGAAGTTAGAACGTGCACATAACAATCCAATCCCTCCTCTCCTTTAACCCTCTCTCCATCTCTTTTTGCCCTTTCCATGTGGAAAAGATCCACTTGTTTCCTATTACCTATTGTTTGTTTTGCTCTTCGAATTTTATGCTTTTTATTGCATTATGAGATGTCATGGACTACTTAAATTTTTGTTTCCAAGTTGTTTCACTTAACAGGAGAATTAGAAAGCCCATATATTTTCTAAAGCAATGACCAAAATCTGTTCTTCTTTATAGCAGTGTAGTGAATTATGTGTAAATATCTATTTTCTTTATCCATTCATCTATTGATGGATGTAGAGGCTACATCTGAGATTAAGCTATTATGAGTTATGCTGCTACAGACATAGGTATGCATGTATCACTGTAATGTTATGCTTCAACTATTTTGAGAAGGTACTTTGAATAGCTTGTACGTTTAAAATATTAAAGTCGTGTGTGGAAGCAAGAGTAGAAACACAGTGACTACTTGAGAAGACATTACGGTAATCTAAGAGAGAAGACAGTATAGCTCAAACTGGAACAGTTACAAGAAGATGAAACGGTTTGATTTAGGATGTATTTTGGAAATGAAAGCTGGCAGACTTGCTGTACAATTGGGTGTTCAAGGACAGAAGACAGTTTGACCCTGAATCTACCTTTTTAGTACAACTTCCTATTTTGTTCCTTTTGCTTGATTCATTGATAGAATAATGGTACTTTTTTTTAACTAAATACTGCATATGGAGGAGTATGGTGGCAGAATCAGGATTAGCAGTTGGTCGTATTAAGTTTAAGATGATGCTACAAATCTTAGAGCTCAACAGAAAGATTTGAAACGCTGACTCAAGGCTGGAAAAGGCAGGTTCTGCCACCTAGTGGATATGCCACTTTGGGCACGTTGTTTTAACCTCCCTGGAGTCCTTTTTTTCTCACTGAGAAAATGGAAGCAATGACAATATCAGTTTTGGGCAAGTTTTCCGGGACTACTCAATGAGATGTACTATTCTTTTCTTCAATTCAATTTAGTATTACCGGAAATATTTCTCAGATAAACTTTCTCAATAAATTAAGTTCACTTCCTCATATGGTCAGTGATGGATACTATAAATTTTCATGTTCTTTTTTTTTTTTTTTTTTTTTTTCTTTTTTTTTGCGGAGATAGAAATGTACCATGTGCTACAAAGCAGTCACCGTGTTAAACATTTAAGCCTTTGAAATTTCTTTTGAAATTATGAAAAGATTAACATCTCTTTAAGGGAAACGTTATACAAGATAATCTGACTTTTCAAATAATAGTGCTGGTCTGAGATTTCTGGTTGATCCCAACATTTTGTAGAGCTATTTGCATCCTTTTAAACATTGCATCACAAAACTATGAGTGCTAGAAGAACTATTGACTTTCCAGTTTTATTTACACGGATAAAATTCTTACCAAATTTTAGATGTAGTAAGATAATTGGCTGGTTCTTGTCAGGCAGCAGCAAAATGATAGACATTCTTAGGATATGTTAAGAGAAGAAAGGCACTTTTCAAACAACTCGTGTCAATGTAGGAAGCTTTGGTGCAGTTACTTCATTTTGTATGTAGTAAATTTCTTATTAGAACACGGCTATCAAAAAAGTGCATAGCATTGGTCATTTATTCATACGTACTGATCACTTTAGTTACTGCTAAGCAATTTTCTCAATAAATTTAAATCTTTCTGAAATAAACACTATTATTTTTTTATTTTATTTTTTTTCAATTTTTTATTGTTTAAATTTAACAATGGTTATATTACATATTTTCATCATCAGATCAGTTTAGATTAATACATATAGGTATATAACATTGATCAAACAATTAAACATTAACCTTTCTAAATCCACATTACTTTTTTTTTCTTTTCCCCTTTCTTTTCTTTGAAAGTTGACATATTGCATATTGTCCTCACAATCATTCTACAGAGTACAGTGTGTGGGCATGACCCACCTCCCTATTGATGTTGCTTAGAAAAAAAAAAGGAAATAATATATTTCTCTTTGGACTAAGAGGAAGCAGATACATACACAGTCAAAGGTTTTGCAACTGCAGTGGGCCACCAGTGAAGTTTGTGATGTTGGAGGCTATTGAATCTAAGCCTCCTAAAGCTCATCTCACCAATCTAGCTCTGCATTCCATGCATTGTAAATAAGAATTTTTTTTTTTCTTGCTGGGTGGTCAAGGGCAAGTCGAAGCAAGACCTGTATAACTAAACATTCATTAATACCTGTTTTACATAAGGAAATTTAAGCTTTGGTACATTCAGTGATGAGTCCATGATAATTGATTTACTTAGTGATTGAACTATGAGTCCAGTCTAGCTACCACCTTTCTATCTCATGCATACAGGGGATAACTGCCAGACACAGGGCCACTGACCATTTTCAAATTTTTAGTAATGTTTTGTTAAGTACATTTTAGGTCTTGAGCATACTGACAAATAATATAAGAGGAAAATATTACCAAATATAGTAAAAGGTGGAGGCGAATTTGTCAATGGAGAACCAAAGATTGTGACAGTTCTGGACTTCAGTAATAAAAAAAGAAATAGTAGTCATCAATATAGCACTGCAGAGATTCAGGACCCAAATTGGAGTTTCATGATTCAAAGGTAATATTTCTTGTTCTACTACTGACCATGTAGAAGTAGACAAATTATGCTTTCTCTCATTCATTAATGACCTTATTTGGGCTTGGTTAGTTTGGGAACCTATTCTTCATCTGAAAAATTCTATGATAAATTGCACTTGGTATTTCCCAAAATATTCACAAGTCAACTTTTGTAAAACAATAGAATAATGCTTGCAGGATGAGTAGGCATGTTTTTCACAGAGGTTTCCTTGCACACTTGTGTAAACATGAAAGTGTTTAAAACTCTCACTTTAATATAGGCAGTTATTTCTCTTGAAAATGGATTATTTTTATAGTTTTATGTTAGTTTTCAAAACAAAAATATAATTTGGTTAATTATACATTACCAATCTAGAAAAATAGAATCCTAGGAGACCAGGGCAGAAGAATCATAAGTTTCAGCTCAACCTAGGACACATAAGGACTTACTGAGAATATCTTTAAAAAACAGTGAATAAAAATAAATGCAAAAACAAAACAAAGTAAGAAAAATGATTGGAAATGAAACTCATCTTCATGGGCCTGATTTAGCCCTCAGCAGTTGGGCTATACATTTTGTCTTTCTGTAAAAATCTTTCTTGTTCATGCTACTTAAGTTAGTGTACTTTTCATGTTGTAAGGATTGTGACAATACTACAAATAAGTAGTGGTTATGTTCATGTAATTCTATGTTTAAATGTTGACGTTTTGCTCCTAAGATTGTTGGGATAATTTTTGATCATTTTTTAAAGACATTCAGTATGATTCCCAGTGAGGCCCTTTCACTGAAGAGGTAGAGGCGTTACTGAAATTGTAGGCAGTAGTTTATCTCTTCCTTGATGATCTGTCAGTTCTTTTATTGATGCCTCTTTTCCACTTCAGAATGCTGGCATGATTTCTTTTCCTTTTAGGAAATATTCTGAGAGGGGAGCATGATGCATGTCGCTTTGAGGTTCAAGGTGGACAAATAAAGCTGTGAGAAAATAGTCAGCAATTGCATTTTAGTGTTCTATCAGTGGGCTAAAGTAAATGGAAAATATGAAAGAAATTTTCAAAGGAAGTGGTGGTCAAAGCCATAGCGCGTTAGTGGTTGAATTTATGGTTTTCAAGTCTCAGCAGTTTCCTCACCCTTTTGCAAAGCCTTCCCTGGTCTTAGAGGTACTCACATGCCTTTGTCATGCTCTCAACCTTCACTGCTAGGCAGCAAGACGAGCGTTGAACTGACATCTAGCATTTTATTTTTCCAGTTTATCCTTGGCTTAACTCTTTGGAGATGTAAGTAGCAGCCCGTCCTTAGATCAATTTGACCATAAGGTTTTTATTTTCATAGTGTCCCCTTTGTGTATCAGAAAATATCTCAAACAGGTTAAAAGTCACATTAATAGAAAACATTTATAGAGCATTTTTAATGTGTTGAGCAACACTCTAAATTCCTTCCTCCTCAACCCTCACCCCACCCCCCCAACCCTGGAACTGGCGGTTGAATTCAGGACCCTATTCTTGCCAGGGAAGCACTTATTCTTCTGAGCTATCACACCAGTCCCATTTATTTATTTATTTATTTATTTGTTTGTTTGTTTGTTTGTTTATTTATTTATTTATTTTGGATGACTCAGGCTGCCTTTAGAACCTTTCTGGTATGGTATGTGCCGCTGGGAATTGAACTGTGGTCCCTTGTGCCACACTGGGAACATTCTAGTTTCTTTAAGTGTACTAACTTGTTTAATGCTGAGCACAACCTTATGCATTATGTGCCACAATCAAGGGGTGGAATAAAGATCAGAGAATTAGCACAATGTCCAACAACTCTTACTCATAAACCAATCAAATGAGATTTAATCTCTTGCCAGTCTTGTTCCACAGTCTATAATGCAAAACTTAATGCTATACTGCCTATAACAGAAATATAGGTATGAGTCCAAATTTACTGAGCCTATAACACATTTAAGCAATGTAAAGATACAGACATAACACACACACACAATATTTAATTCTATCTGATGCTGAAACATTTTCAAGTAACTAAATATTATCAATGTTGTTGATAACTTTTCTGTACATATTTCCTCCCAAAACAGCTCCCTTCTTTTTTTAGAATTGAAATCGTATCTACAGGATGATCATTCATCATTTTAGTATGACTAATTATTACAATTTTTCCAAAGTGAATATAACTGTAGTTACAATGCCAACCTATAAAAATTATTTTTACCAAACCTCAACAAAATTGGTATACTCTAATCTTATAAAAATAGTCTTACTTTACAATTCCCCTGTTCAATCAAGTATTACAATTCTACACCCCCAAATATTACACGTGTAGCTTACTTTAAATCTATAACTACTATATGTATAATATCCACTAGTATACATTACTCTCAATTAATTCTTTCTTTAATTTCCATCTTTTTAAAGTTGAACTTTATTCAAATGATCCACATTCTCTTTCATAGTGTGAATCCTTGACATCCTAATGATATCCCAATGTACTGTCTGCTAAGACTTTTAATATTTAATCTTTCTCTTTTCTTACATGTGAACTGATTTCTTTTTTATTCTTATTCTAATTATACATATTTATGATGTACAATGTGATAGTTTACTAGATATATAAATACACTCAATGGCTATGGAAATCTATGTAATGAATATTTCCAACTCCTTAAACTTAAAATTTTTATTAATATCCAGTAATCATACCTATCAATGGGGTACAGTGTGACATTTCAGTAGATGGATAAATATGTATTGAACAAAAGAGCATAATTAATAGTATCATCTCATCATCACTTTATTTGGGGCCATCAAGCTTCTATTGTCAAGTTCTTCATAAAATATACACTACTTTTTTTGAGCTATTCTCACACCCTATGCTACACAGGCCCAGCACTTATCAATTCTGTATTTTACTGTCCATTTTTAAACGTTCTTCCGATTTGAAAGTTGCTTCTGCTCACTTACCTGTTCAAGGTACAGTAATCACTATTCTACATTCAAATCAACTTTTTAACACAAAAATGCAGAGAGAGGGAAGAATAGAGTAGCTATTTGTTGTGTCTTGCTTTCTTAGTTTCAGTACAGTGTTTTGTTAACCCCTGTCTCAGTCTCCAAAGCACTGAAAGTACAGGCATATGCTATCATGTCCACTTTTGGTGCACCTATGGTTCCAGGACTCAGGTCATTCAGTACCACGAATTGAACTCCTGTCCTTCCACTTGCCAGACAGGAGCTTATGCTGTTGGGCTATCTCCTAGCCCAATATCTATCTTCTTCTAACTTATTTCACTTAGCACAACCTCTACTATCATCCATTCTTCTAAAATGGGTAGAACATCATTTTATTACACAATTTAATGTTCTGTAATAGGGGTGTATATATGCGCACATCGTTCCTTTTCCTTTAGTTATTCATTTTTCTGTGAGTGAGCATCTGGCTTGATTTTGTATCTTCTTTATTTTATTGCATTTTTTGTTGTTATTGGTTTAGCTATTTTAAAAAGTACAACAACGAACAGGGGCATTCAGTCTCTTTGACATATTGACTGTATTTTCTGGGGATATATTTTCTACCAAGCAGTGGGTTAAATGAATCATCTGGTGGTTCTATTTTTAGTTTTCCAAAGTTTCCCAAAACTTATCTGCAGTACTTTATTTTTCACCCAACAGAGCGCAATAGTTCCCTTTGCTTTGCAACCTTGCCAATATTTATTATTTTTTGACTTTTTGGTTGCAAGTATTCTATCCAGCATAAGGTAATATCTTAGTGGTTTGATACTAATCAGATGGGATATTTTATATAAATTGATGACCAGCTTTATGTCTTCTTTTGAGATTTTTTGATAACGTGCTCAATTTAAATTATATTATTTTTATTGAGTTTTAAAATTACTTATATATTTTATAGATTAGTCCTCATCAGATGAATTATTCATAAGATCTTTTCTCATTCTGAAGGTTGGCTTTTCAGTACTAATACTTACTTCACTGTACAGGATCTTGTTGATTTGATATAATCTTATTTGATTGTATTTGCTCATGTTGACTACATATTCAAGGTAGTAGCTGAGCATTTTTTTTTCTTGCCTGCAATGAGGTTTCAAGTGATTCCACTTTCCTACTATCTAGTGGTTTCACAGTTTCAGGTCCTATGTTTAGAACTCTGATGCATTTTGAAGAAGTTTTTTGTTGTTGTTGTTGTTGTTGTTGTTTATAAGTTGAGATGGTACAATTTACAACTTCTATATGTGAATATCTGATTTTCCGCACACCATTTGCTGAAGATGTTGTGCTTTCTCCAGTGCATCCTTTAGGCAGCTTTCAAAGAATTGATTGTCTCTAAATACATGGGCTCATTTCTTGGCACCCCATTTAGTCACCCTGGTATGTGCACATGCTTTTATGTCAGTATCATGCTAGTTTGATTTCGGTAGCCTTCATAGTATATTTTTGAGTTAGATAGCATGATATCCCCAGCTTATGCATGTTGTTTCAGACTTCATTGGCTGTTTTGAGACTGTTGGGCTTTCATGTGAATTTTAGGGTTTCTTTCAAATGAAATTGGTCATTTTATTGAACTTTAAATGGCAACTGCACTGAATCTGTAAATCCTTTTGGGTAGTAGGATATTTTTACAACAGTTTTTAAATTTATTTTTATTTTAGTAATCTCTTATATAATTTTTTCTAATTCAAAATATTTATTTATTTATTTTAAATGTAATAATGGTTGTATTACATATTTTCATCATTGGATCAGTTCAGATTAATACATATAGGTATATAAGATTGATCAAACAGTTAAACATTAACACTTTCAATAAACATTACTTTTTTTAACAGTTGACACACTGCATATTGTCCTCCCAATAGTTATACAGAGCACAGGGTGTGGGCATGACACACCTTCCAATTGATATTGGTAAGGAAAGAAAAAAAAATTTAGAGTTCTTATATTAGGGAGACTATATGATATTTACACATGTAGGTCTGGTTTATTTCACTAATGTGCATATGTTGAATATACATCCATTTATATATGAAGTCTTCCAGTTTATCATTCTTTATAGCTGAGTAATATTCCATTGTATAAAAATACCACATTTTCTTCAACCATTCTTCAAATGATGGGATTTTGGTTCTTTCCAAGATTTGGGTATTACAAATTGAACTGCTATAAACATAGATGTACAGATATCGCTATGGTATGATGTTTTCAGTTCTTCAGGGAAAATTCCCAGTAGGGAGATAGCTGGATTAAATGGGATTTCCAGTTCTAGTTTTGTAAGGATCCTCTACACTGCTTTCTATAATGGTTGCATTCATCTGCATTTCCACCAGCAGTGGAGAAGGGTTCCTCTTTCTCCACAGCCTCTCCAGCATTTGTTGCTTGTTGATTTCTCTATGATAGCCATTCTTTCTGGGGTGAGATAGTATCTGTTGTTTTGATTTGTATTTCATGAATGGCTAGCGATGGGGAGCATTTCTTCATGTGTTTGTAGGCTTGCTGAATTTCTTTCTCTGAGAAGTGTGTGTTCATCTCAGATGCCCATTTCCGGATTGGGTCTTTGAATTTTGGAACCCTAATGGTTTTTAGTTGTTTATATATTCTAGATATAAGATCGTTGTCTGAGTACTTAAAAGTTAAATCTTTTCAAAATTTGTGGGTTGTCTTTCACTCTGTTGGTAATTTCCTTTGATATGCAGAAACTTCTTAGCCAGAGGAGGTCCCAATTCTTGATGCTTTCAAGTGTTAAACATGCAATTTGATTTCTGTCCATGAACTTTTTGCCTACTCCGATGTCTTCCAGATTTCCTCCAACTTTCTCTTCCAGGATATTTAATGTTTCTCTTTTAATATTCAGATCTTTAATCCATTTTGACTTTAGTTTAATGCATGGTGATAAACTAGGGTCAAGTTTTAGTTTTCAGCATGTAGAGAGCCAGTTTTTCCAGCACCATTTGTTAAAGAGACTATCTTTCTTCCAATAAGCGTGTTTGGCCCCTTTGTAAAAAATAAGGTGGCTGAGTGTGTTTGTATTTGCTTCTGCATCTTCTAATCTATTCCATTGATCCTCAAATCTGTTCTTTTGCCAATACAATACTGATTTTATTACTGTGGCTTTGTAGTATAACTTTAGTTAAGCAATTGTGAACAGTTTTTAAATTTGTAAGCATGAAAGTCTTTCTTTTTTAGTGTGCAAGTTATCTTCAGTTTCTTTCCTCAATGTTTGAAAGTTTTGTAATTTTCAGAGTGAGCTGTACCATTGTATTGGCAATTTAGTTTTCAATATTTAACAACACTTCTTTAAAAAGGGGTTCCTTTCATGTTTCTTTTGTTTCTTTTTTGGCAATCTTACTGATGTATAAAAACTCAGATTTTTGTATGTTGATTATGTACACTGAAAATTTAACAAATGGGTTTAGTATTAGGATAAATTTTAACAGAATCTGTACGCTTTTTATAAGAATTGTATTATCCACAAGAAAGGACAGTTTGATTTTACTTTCGATCAGCGTAAGACTATAACTCATAATCAGAGAAATTAGGCTAAAATTGAATTGAAAGTATATAAGTTTATACCTGACTGTTATGCGTGGTGAAAACCCAATTTTGTGTTTTCTTTTATTTATTACCATTTATGGTAACTAATTTATTCATTAGCATTTACCATTGATGTCCACCCCTTGCCTACTGATACTGAATACAAAACTTCCCATATATCCAATATTAGCATATATGTTCCTAGAACTTAATGTCCTTTCATTCATTTACAAAAGAACAAATATTGCTCGTGCTGTTCTTGTATTGAGCTGTAGTACTAAATAAAAAAGTAACAAATTCGTGTCTTCTAGTAAATTTTTGGGATGGGTGGGGTATATCATATGCTGTGTATTTTTAAGTGCTGTTTGTGTATTTAGAGATATTTTGAATACCCATAAAATTTATTTTATTTTATATTAGTTTTATGTTTTGTGGAACTGGGGATTGAACTCAGGCCGTTGTGCTTGACAGGGAACTGCTTATTCTACTGAGCTATCTCTGTAGCTCTATCCATAATAATTTTAGAAATAAATGATTAATTTCTACAAAATTAATCATTTTGTAGATTATGAGAATCTTGGATTGGAATTGCATGAACTCTACTTATTAATTTGAGAAAAGACTCCAGAATACATTATGTTTCTTTATTTTTTAAAGTCTTTTACAATGTCTTTACTACTACTTTATAGTTTCCAGCATACTAATTGTATGCATTTGATCAGCTCTATCTCTATGTTGCATAATTTTTCATGCTATTGTAAACGATACTGTTTGTAAAGTTCAAATTTCCTATTCTGATGTCTACTGTGTAGAAATAAAACTGACTGCAGTATATTGGCCTTATATCAGGCAAACTCTCTAAAGTCAACTATTATTTATAGTAGTAGTCCTACAGTAGTAGTTCTACTAGATTCTATAGTTTTAACCAGATTTTCACCACAGATCGTAATGCTTCAATTAAGAAAGCTAGTTTTCATCCTTTTTTTCAAATCTGGAATTATTTTTATTTCTTTACTTGCCTTGTGGCACTGACAAAAATCTGAAGTATAAATTTAAATGGAAATGCTTTTAGTGAACACCAGTTTTCTTTGCTTCTGATCTTAGTGACATTTAATTCACGCTCTTACCATTAGGTAAGACAGTTTCAGAAGGTTCTTAAATTTTGCATTTTATCGACAGTTGATTTTAGATGCTTTGAATTCTTTTCTCCATTTATAGAACTGGTCATATTTTAAATCTTTTGAGAATAGAATTTATTTATTTATTTATTTATTTATTTATTTATTTATTTATTTATTTATTGCCTAGCAGAGATTGAACTCAGGCCCTTGCACTTGCCAGGCAAGCACCTATTCTACTGAACTATTTCCCTGGCCACTTTCTTTGACTTGTGCACTTTCTATCAACCTTAAATTTTTAAGAATTATGATCAATTTTAGATTTATATATTGTTGGAATTGATTCTCTAAAGTCTTATGAATAGTACTGTTTCTAAATGTACATTTCATGATTTGTATAGACACTGATTTGCTATGCTTGAGCTCATAACTCTACATTTCCTTCAATATACTCGCAGTGTGTTGGTGTCAGAGTGACACACATTTAAGCACATGTGTTGGGAGGGAAATTTCTCACCACTGGGACACAATACTCAGCTGTCACACCTTTAAGGAAGACTTAGTTTGACTCACAGCTTCAGAAGTTTCCACCCATGATTGGCAGCTTCAAGTAAACAAACTACATGGAACAAAGGGATAACAATGGAAAACTGCTTGTGTTATGGCGTCCAGAAAGCAGAAAGATAGTAGGCAGGAGATGGGAAGGAAGTATGCTTCCAAGTCATGCCCCAGGTGACACACATCAAATTAGTCCCCTTCTCCTAACCGCACTCTCACTCTCACTGATGGTATAGCATCCTGACAATCCAGACATCATTCCAAAGCTTGAGCTCTAAGCACAAGACATTTTATGATCAATCTTAGTCAAAACCATACCGGGAAATATTTTCTAACTCTGCACGATTTGTGGAACAATTTATGATAATGTTTGGTGGAATAACTTGGTGAATTTATCTGGGCCTGGGGTTGTCTTTCTGAAGTTTTAACCAAAAAAAAACAATAAAGATTCTGTTAAAGTTATATAGATATTCGGACTGTCCATTTGTTCTGGATCAAAGTTTTTTATTTAGTGGCTTGTGAGATATTTGAGCTAATTACTTAAATTTTCTAATATACTGACATAGTGTTATTTGTAATGTTCCACTATAATTTTTTAAAATATTTTTAAATTGAGTGACACTTAATTGCTATTTTCAGACATTGATTAATTGTTCCTTTGTCTTTTTTCTTTCTTGCTCTTTTATATAACCACTTTAGTTGTAAATCAAACATTTTATTGTATTTCATACCATTTTATGTTCAACTGATTTATTATATTATTTCACCATGTGTTTCTTCTTAGCGTCTATTCTGGTCTGTATTAGTTCTTTGATCCTGCTTACTTTAGCTGCTATTTGTCATTTTTCCCTACTTCTTAAGAAACTAGAATTGCTGATTTAAGACGTTTCTTCATGTGTTATTATACAGACATTTAAATTCTAAAATTGCTCCCTTAAGTACTGATTTAGAGGCTTCTAACAAATTTTGATTCATTGTGTTTTCATTCAGTTGAAACTAATTTCAATTTTGAATTATAATCTGATTTCTGTGAACAGGCAATTTTCCCAGTCTTTGCAGCTGTCAGATACTGTTCCTACTAATTTATTCAAATGACGTTTTTTTCTACATCTCAGGTAGTTTCTTAATTTGCATAGACTTGTAGTACAATGTTGACTATTCAATGGGGATGCTCTGCATCCTGTCCTGTATCGTTTTGGTGTAAAGATCTCACTTTTACAGCACGCTTTCTTGTACAATTCTTCTTTCTTTTTTTCCTTGAACAGATGTTTCTCTTCAAATGTGGTAGCCTCTCAAGATGTTTCTGGCTCCCCTTCCTTTTAATATTGCTCTTAAAATACCTCACAAGAAACTAAGTTGGCACAATTCCCTAGCTTTATTTGATATTAATTATCCCAATATCAGTGCTCTTTACTGTTTTATATCCAATTGCTTAAAGCTATTATTTTTATCTTTTGTAGGTTGTTGCTGCTTCATTTGGATAAATACATTTAGCAAATATAGTATCTTTTAGTATCTTTCATCTAGGTGGGGAAATTTTCTTTATATAAAATTTAATTTAGTTTTCTCTAAAACTGTTTTAACATGGTGGTTATTACTATTTTTTAATTATGCAAACAGACATAAATAAAATGAAAAATTTACTAGAAATCAAACAAAGATAAAGAAGGAAACTTAGGATGTGAAACAGGGTTATCTGCTTTCAGAATGTGCTTTCTTGCACAACATACTGTTTCTTAAGCGTCCAACAGTTAGAGCATGCAACTCGACCAGCTTTGTCACAAAAATTTCCGTGATCTCAACCCAATTCATTTCCAAATAAATTTTAGTAAGAGCTTTAAACTTTTTAAATAATGCATACACTATTTCTCCACCTCTGCATCCTGATCCTATTGCTATTAGCTTTTCTTCTTGTTAATTGTTGCTTTCTATTTCCAGAAATACCTCACCACAGAAAAGCTTCTGTTTTCAAATAATTCATTTCACAGAAAAAACTGCACCCTGAAAATTGTACCTCTACTTGTAAAGTCTGCATCAGATGACGAACACGTGAAGCACACCCCTGAAGAATTAAGTCTTTTCTACCTACATCATGTGTCTACTCCCTTTTCCAATTTGTTATGATTTTAATAAAAAATAACAAAGCTACAGTTTCAAAACACATCAGTAGTACATTCCCAATAATTGATACAATGCATTTTGTTGTCTGCATAGTAGTTATTCAGAGCACAGAATGCCGACATGATAATTTTTCTTATCATCATTGACATAAAAATTTCTTCTCGTTGGACTAAGAGAGAGTACTTGTATACCTAATCCAATATTCCATAATTGTAGAAGGTTATTGGCAGAACTAGCAATGCCGCAAGGTGTTGATTTAAGCCTTTTACTCCTCACCATACTAATCTAGCTTTACTTTTTATGCCTCATGATTAAACTTTTCTGCTGGGTGGTTAGGGGAAAGTTAAAGCAAGTCCTGTATAGCAGAACATTTAACTTTTGTATTTCCCAAGGTCAGTAAAATCTGCTCAGGATTTACCTTGAAACCATGTACAGCATCTTGCAGAACTGTTGTCAGTATCAGCCATCTCGATGATTCACGGCCATTGCTCAACCAGTTTGCTCTCTATGAAAGCCTGAGAGAATGTTTTCGCTCTAGGTCACTCTCCTTTGGCACAGTACATATTGTCAGTCCCTTTCCTCTGTGGTCCTATAATCTCTTCCAACAGAAAATTTGGGAACCCACTGAGTTATAGGATGTTACAGCACAGGTTCTCTTATGTCCTAAGTCCTCACTGACCTTGAAGGCTTAGGGCTGAAATATTGGCTATCTTTGTAGCACTTCTTTTTCTCTAGTTTTTGGTCTGTAAACTTATATTGTTATCCTTCCAGAAGTGAAGCTTTGCAATTCTATTACTCTAAATCATACATACTTGAACTTAGCATCATTGTCTTTCTGAGTATTAAACGTCCTAGACTTAACTGGGAATTGGTATTTTCCACCAATCATTGATAGTCTAATGAATTCCTATATAATGTGATAAATGCAGTTAGACACTTTACACAGAAATTTAGAAATCTATGAATATACAAAATTAAAGCTGGTTAATCCTATGGAATTTTTCCTTGCCTCTTATTCTCTTTTAATAACATTTTTTCTTGTAAAACAACCATTTTCTTGAGAGAAAGTATAGCATAACTGAAATGTCTTTAGAAGCACCACACATCTAAAAGATCAGAATGACAGGCATTCCAAGTATATTACAATGTGACACGTTGCTATCCTCAGTGTGTAAAACCTTTTGGAGGCTCTTAGGACCATTGTCTGATTCATTCTATGTGTATAAATTCATGGTTTTGCTCCTGTCGTGTTTCCTATCTTTTCTCCTTGCACTCTTATCATTCTTTAACCCATAAGTTATTGATTTCCACTCAGCTGTGTTATTCCTTTGCATTTTTATTTCATCTTTTGAGTTTTTACATTAAGGAGGCTATATGATATTTACACATACAGATCTGGTTTATTTCACATATCAGTATATCTTCAACATATATCCACTTATGTATGAAGTCTTCTAGTTTATCATTCTTTATAGTGGAGTAATATTCCATTGTATAAAAGTACCACATCCATTTATATATGAAGTCTTCCAGTTTATTATTCTTTATAGCTGAATAATATTTCACTGTATAAAAATGCCACATCTTTTTCAACCATTCTACAAATGATAGGGATTTTCCTTGTTTCCAAGAATGGCTATTACAAATTGGCCTCCTATAAACATAGGTGCACAGATATCGCTATAGTATGATTTTCTCACTTCTTGTGGGAAAATTCTCAATAGGGGGATAGATGGATTGAATGGGATATCCAGTTCTACATTTTTAAAGATCCTCCACACTGTTTTCCATTATGATTACACCAGGCTGCATTCTCATCAGCAGTTGACTAGTGTTCCTTTTCCCACAAAGCCTCTCTGACATTTATTGTTGATTCACTTCTTTATGATATTCATTTCTTTATTCATTCTTTTCTGGGGTGAGATGGTATCTAAGGGTTGTTTTATTTTGCATTTCAAGAATGGCTAGTGATGTGGAGCATTTCTTCATGCATTTATAGGCTTGATGAATTTCTTTATTTGAGAAATATGTGTTCATCTTAGATGCCCATTTCTGGATTTAGTCTTTGAATTTTGGAGATATAATGGTTTTTAGTTCTTTGTAGATTCTAGATGGAAAACTTTTTTCTGAGTACTTACTAGTTAAGGTCTTTTCAATGTTTGTGGGTTATATTTTCACTCTGCTGGTAATTTCTTTTGATGTGCAATAATTTCTCAGTAAGAAAAGGTCCCAGTTAATTCTTTCAAACGTTAAAAGAGCATTTTGATTTTTGTCCATGAACTGTTTGCCTACTGTGATTTCCTCCCACTGTCTCTTCCAGAAGATTTAGTGTTTCTCTTTTTTTTTTTTTTTTTTTGTCTTTTTGAGACAGGGTCTCGCTATGCAGTTGAGGCTGGTCCTGAGCTCACTTTTGTAGCCCAGGCTGGTCTCGAACTCGCACCAATCCTCCTGCCTCAGCCTCCCGAGTGCTGGGATTACAGGCGTGAGCCACCACATCCGGCTAGTGTTTCTCTTTTGATACTTACATCTTTAATCCATTTTGACTTTAGTTTAATGCCTGGTGATAGACCTGTGTCAGATTTAGTTTTAGTGAGCCAGTTTTTCCAATACCATTTATTAAAGAGAAATATTAGCAATGATTTCTCCAGGTCTGTGAGGTATGTTGATGGTATTTTGATAGGAATTGCATTAAATCTGTATAACAATTTAGGGAGTATGGCCATCTTCACAATGTTGGTTCTTCCTATCCTTGAGCATGGAATATCTTTGCATTTTCTGATATCCTCTAGGATCTCTATTTTCAGAGTACTGTAGTTTCCATTGCATAGATCATTTACTTCTTTAGTTAGGTTAATACCTAACAATTTCATTTTGTTTGGTGCTCTTGGAAAAGATATTGTTTCTTTAATTTCTCTCTCAGTGTGGTTATCTGTGTAGAGGAATGCTATTGAATTGTGTGTGTTGACTTTGTACCTTGATATGCTACTGAATTTATGCAGTAATTCTAGTGGCTTCTTGTTTGAGTCTTTTGCATCTTCCAAGTAGAACGCAATCTGCAAATAATGATAGTTTAACTTCTTTGTCTATTCTTGTTCCTTTTATTTCTGTCTTGTCTAATGGCTAAAGCTAATGATTTTAGAACGATTTTGAATAAGATTTGTAGTAGAGAACATCCTTGTGTTGTATCAGATTTGATAGTAAAATATTTCAGTTTTTTTCCAAATTCAAAATTATGTTAGCAGTTGGATTATCATAGATAGCCTTTATCAGATTGAGACAGAGGCCCTCTATTCCAATTTTCTGTAGGACTCTGAAGATGAATGAGTGTTGGACTTTGTCAACAGCCTTTTGTGCCTCAACTGAGATGATCATGTGGTTTTGGGATTGAACTGTACTGATATAGTGTATTACATTTGCAGATTTGCATAAATTTAATCTTCCTTGCATTCTTTGGATGAATGCTATCTGGTTATTATGAATAGCATTCTTAATTATTTATTGCATTCTATTTGCTAGGATTTTATTAAGGATTTTTGAATCTATATTCATGAGATATATTGGCATATACTTCTCTTGTTTAGTTATGCTGGTTTTTCTATCAGCATAATATTTCTCTCCAGGAATATTTTTGTGAGGACTGTTTCGTTTTCAAATTTGTTGAAGATTTTGAGGAGTATTGGCGTTATATATTCTATAAATTTCTTATAGAACTTGGTTGTGAATCCATCAAGACCTGGACTTTTCTTCATTGGTATGGTTTTTTCTTACATTTTATATTTCCTTAGCTGTTATTGGGTTATTGAGAGTTCTTATATCTTTTTGATTCAGTTTTGGTAAATTGTACTTTTCTAGGAATCTGTCCATTTCATCTGTGTCTTCGATTTTGTGAGTGTAAAGATTCTGAAAGTAGTTATTTATGATCTTCTGGATCTCTGCTGGGCCTGTGATCATGTCACCCTTTTCATTCCTTATTGCTTGATTTTGAGCTTTTTCTTTACTGTTTTAATGAGTTTAGCTAGGGGCTTATCAATTTTGATTAATCTTTCAAAGAACCAGCTTATTGATTCATTAGTTCCTTGTATTGTTTGCTTTGTCTCAATAGAATTAGTTTCGGCTCTATTCCTTATAATTTCCTCTCCTCTTTGAGGTTTGTGTTTGGTTTGGTCTTCCTTTTCTAGATGATCTAGGTGCAGTATTAGGCTACTAATTTGTTCCCACTCTGTTTTCTTAATGTATGAATACAGAGCTATAAATTTCCCTCTGAGAATTGCTTTCGTTACATCCCTTAAGTTCTGGTATGTTGTGTTCAAATTTTCATTAAATTCTAAATATTTTTTAAATTTCTTGTTTAATTTCCTCAGTAACCATTGGTTATTGAGGAGGTTGTTTATTTTCCATGTATTTCTGGTTTTTTTTATGGTTTCTTTTGGCATATATTTCCAATTTTATTGTGCTGTGGTCAGATAATATGCATGGGAAAATTTCTGTTTTCTTGTGTGTAGTTTAGCATTATCCATGGACTAGCATATGGTCTAACTTACAAAATATTCCAAGTGTGGCTGAAGAAAATGTGTTTTAAGAAGTGATTCGGTGGAAAACTTTGCATATGTAAATTAAGTCCAGTTGTTCCAGGTTCTGGTTCAGTTCTGATACTTCTTTGCTAATATCTTGTCTGCTTGATCTGTCTTTTTGGGATAAAGGGGTGTTAATATCTTTGTTAAGATTGTAGTACTGGATAATAGATTTTTTATGCCCATTAAGACTTGTCTTTTATAGGTGGGTGCTCCCCTCTTCAGTTTTTATATATTTATGAGTATTTCCTCTTCATCTTTATTTCTTTCGATCAATCTTGCTTTGAAGTTCAGACTATCTGCAAAGAGGATTGCTACCTACCCTAATTTTTTCTGAGGTGCCGGAGTGTGTAGTATTGTTTTCCATCCTTTGACTGCAGCCTATGAATTTCCTTCTGAGTTAGGTTTGTTTCTCGTATACAGCATATTGTTAGATTTTGCTTCCTAATCCAATGTACCAGTCTATTTTTTTTATTGGAGAGTCCATTTATATTGATGGTTATAATTGAAATGTATTGATTTATGTTTGACATTGTTTTTGCCTACCAGTGTTTACCACTTTTTCTCCTGTATTTAATTGGTTTCCCTATTTCATAGGTTCTTTCTATTCTCATTCATGGAGTTGGGGCTATTATTATTATTATTATTATTATTATTATTATTAATTATTGTTATTATTATCACTATTACTATTATTATGGCTGGTTCAGCCTGCGCTGGCAGTAGGGTTGACACAGCATGTGGTGCCTGGGACTGAACCACAGTCCCTGTGGTTGCCTAAGCTTTTCTAAGCAGGCCTTTTAGACCACTGAACCATCTGGATGGCCCCAGTTCCTCTTTAAAATATCTTTTAATACTCTGTGTAGGCTTGGCTTTGTATTTTGAATTTGTTTCATTGTTCATTGTCATGGAAATATTTCACTTCTCCATCAAACTTGAAATACAGCTTTGTAGGGTTTAGCAGTCTGGGCTGGAATTTGTTTTCATGGAGGACTTGAAGCACTTCTCTCCGTACTCTTCTTGATTTCATGGTTTGTGAAGAGTAATTTGCTGTTATTATGATGGGTTTTCCTTTAAATGTAGTGTTACTTTTCTCTAGCAGTTTTTTGTGTATTATTCTTCTGCTGGATTTCTGAGACCTTTACTATTATATGTCTGAGTGATTTTTAGTTGGGTTGATGTTATTTGAAGTTCTGTATAACAGTTTCCTCAATGCCAGGTTGTTTTCCATATTTGGAAAGTTTTCTGCTCCTGCTTCTGCCCATATTCTTTTCATATCATTTGGATTGACTCCTTATTTCTTATTGATGTCTATTAATCTCACATTATTCATCTTTGCATTATCTTGCAGAAACTGAATTACTTTTTCCTGAATCTTGATGGTTTTTAAGACATCTTTTCTTACCTTTTCACTGGCTGTGACACTGTCTTCAAGATCTGAAACTCTATTTTCACTTTTGTTCATATGGTGTTGCCAGCTTGTGAATGAAATTGTATTTTCTTGTATATCTCTTTGAAACTGCCTCATGTGATATAATTCTTTCCTATATAGCTCACTCAGGGAATCTGTCATTTTTCTATACTCCTGTATTTTTTTCTGTGTTTTCTTTAGAAGCATTTGTTAATTTTCATTATAATTATGATTCCTTTCTTATTTCAGAGATTATTTTAATCTGATTTCCTTTCTACCTTACTGAAGTTGTTTCTTTACTTGAGATTCTAATAATTCAGAATTTTTGTTTTACTCCAGATGTTATTTCTGATCTCATTTCCTGTATACTTTTCTTCAGGTTTTTTTTTTTTTTCCTACTGCAGACACTATTAATCAATGTATTTCTTCTTCGATTTTTTTTTTTTTTTACTTCAGTGGTTATTTCTGATCTGATTTTTTTCCACATGTGTCTGTATTTGTTTTATTCAGGGTGGGCTTGGTGCCTGAGATTGCATCTTGCTCCATCTCTCCATCATTTTACATAGCACTGTCCTTTGCTCTTTGGTGTAGAACTTTGGTGCAGTTATGTGATTTGCACTTACTGAAAATCAGGTTGGTTCAACCAAATTGGAACTTGTTCAGATGAGCCTGGTTGGGTCTGGCTGCTGTGCTCCACTTCTTCCAGCTGCTTCTTGTGGAAGTGATCCTGCTGTGCTTCACTAGCAAGATGGTCAGCTCTTGGAATAGCTGAGAGGGTCTGAACTCAGCCTCTCTGCAGGGAATTTTGCTGCACAGCTCCACAGGAGATGTGAGGTCTGGGGTCTGCAAAAGTACCTACAAGCACCTTTGGCTGGACTCTGGTTGAGGAAGTATCCAGTAGGCATGGGCAGACAGATAGGTCCCTACCTACATGCACTGGCAGCTGAGTGGTGGGGTTCCAGGTGGGCCTGTGTATCTTATTTAATGCTCTTACTAAAATTGTGTTTTTCTTGCAAGAATATTAAATATCTTTTACCGAGACTTGATAAAAAGGATTACGTACTGTAAATAGTGTACATATCTACTCTGCATGTAAAATTTTACATTTAAGGTTGTAGTTATGGAAGATATATAAGAACTCAGTTGACTTTTTAAAATTAACTTTATATTTCTTACTCTTTTATTCAGGATTATCTTGAGCATGCAGGCTTTCTCTTCAAATGTAGGAGTATGTGCTCTTTGTCAGCTAATTGAAATGTCATTGTAGTTTGAAATGATAACTCATTTATGAGTTATGAACATTTTATAGCCTCCTTTCCAAAATTCAAATTATTTAATTTTTTATCAGTTTATATTGTTCTGCTCAATACCATCTGGAGACATTACATGAAATTTGTGGGTTTAAGCACCATTGATTTACTGCTTAATATTTTATTTTATTTTTTCTTGTTTCAGAACTTTTGTTTGTTTATTTATTTTTATGGCTGGCTCAGCCTGCCCTGAGGGCAGGGCTGGCGCAGCATGTGGTGCCGGGGATCGAACCATGGTCCCTGCAGTTCCCCAAGCTTTCCTAAGCAGGCACTTTAGACCACTGAGCCATCCTGCCGGGCCCAATATTTTATTATTAAGTGTGATGTTTCAATAGATTTTATCCAATATTGTGGTTTGGTGATCCTTGTGCCACTGAATTTTGATTTTCAACTTGAACACATAAAAAAAAAAAAAAACCTCCTGGAGATGTGCTTGGATCATCATGGCACTATGTATACAAATGGACTGATACCTGAATTAGTTGACATCTGACTTTAAGTAGGGCTGGGACCCAGCTAAAGTAGATATGTCCATGGAACTATGCTTTTTGAGTGCTTCTTCCCCTGTGCCCTGCTGATCACTGAAGTTGAGAAGGTTTACTCCTAGAAGCCCAACATGATGTCCTGCACTGTGGCCAGTTAATGCTACACTGTGAATTCTCTGAAAACATAGGTTGAGATTAACTTGCTTTCCTTAAATTTGGGGCATTGGATATTTGTTTCAGTGATGAGAAAGGTGACCAGTGCAATTCCTTTTAATTTCAGCTACATAAGGTTACTTTTTAAGTAAAAAAATGCTCTTGAATTTGATCAGTTGTTTTCTTTCTTCCAGGAGGTTAGCACAAACTGTAACTTATTAATGTGGCGAATGGTATTAATAGAATTTAAACATAGAGTGTTTTGATATTTATTGCTTTAGCAGGCTTTGCCTAGGAAGACCAGCTTTGCTTACGACAAACTGGGTTCAAAATGTAAGAAACACCAATGTTGGCGTGTCCGGCAGGCTAAAAGTGTCTGTGGTGAGGAGAATAGGTAGAAGAATACTAGGTCTGTACACAGTAGTTTAGGAACTCCTGGAAGAGGATGGGACAGAATCTGTCCTACGAATTATAGGGAAGATGTTGAAGAGAATTCCCAATGGTTTTCTTTGTTTGCTATTTTTTTTTTTCATTAAAATGAGTGACAGGTAGGGGATATTCATATGTTCCTGAGAGTTGGGAGACTGGGCGCAGTCTGAGGAAGTAATCAATGATTATATATATATATATATATATATATATATATATATATATATATATATATCCTCATAGAGGCCACTTTTGGGACCATATCTCTTGGGTTTTTCAAGACGATGCAGTTTGATAAAGAGGTATGAAAACCAAAACATGAGGATTTTCAAACCACTTTCTCTTCTGCAGAGAAAATCTAACTGAAGAAGAATACTATTGTAATTTAGACTGACGTTTTTCCCCATTGTTGACAGTTTCAGAGTTCCTTGTTGATTCTGAAGTCAACAGATCAGGAAGTGCTTCATATGTTGTTTAGCTTGGCAGAGAGAGAGAGAGACAGAGAGAGAGAGACAGAGACAGAGACAGAGAGACAGAGAGACAGAGACAGAGACAGAGACAGAGAGAGACAGAGACTAGTCCTGGTGTCCATCTTACCTGGAGAATGAAGAACGGTGGAGATCCATTGAACTCTCAGGCATCTCCCATGAAACTCAGGGTGTATTACCAGATGGTTCTGGCATTGCAAGCAGCACTAGTGCCTTGGATTGTTGTTTTGCTTTTGTTCTCTCTGTGGCCTGTACCATTATATCCTGAAGACTACAATGGATCCTTCTACTGGCTCCTTCTAACTGGGGAAAAGTATGCCTCCTAATTATCTCAGTAAAAGACATTGGAAATTATTTTGTTTTAAGAAAGTAGAAATATGAGTTTATTCTGCAACATTTAAGTGCAAAACCTTCTAATGTTCCAAGTACCTGGTGGAGCCTTGAATGGTCTAATACATGACTGGGTCAGCATAGACATCCTGATAATTCTTAACTTGCAGACTTATAACCATTATGAGTGACAAGAAGGAAGAAAGAAAGAAAGAAAGAAAGAAAGAAAGAAAGAAAGAAAGAAAGAAAGAAAGAGAAGAGAAGAGGAACTACAAGGAAAGAGGAGAAAGAAGGAATAAAGAAAATACTCTTTCATCGAAAAGATGTCTTGATCCTTGGCTCAGCTCACCAAGCAATGTTACTGGAATGAATTGCCCCAGGAAAATAGTTTCAGATTCTTTTTGAAAATGTATTTGGCCTACTCGGCATATCCTGGGGGTGAGGCTGGCATGGTGTGTAGTGTAGGGGATGGAACTGCATTCCCTGCACTTGCCTGAACATGCATAAACCAGGCATTTTTTTTCATTGTATCTGTTTGTTACAGGGCCTCACTACACAGATCAGACCCATAGTGATCCTCCTGCTTTCACCCTTTCCACTTCCTGGTATTAAAGGTGTGCACCACCACAGGCAGACTCATTCAGCTGCTCAGTGTGCCCTGGGGGTGGGGCTGGAGTGGCTTGCAGGACTGGGGACTAGTCCCTGTGCTTACCAAAGCAGGCAGTTAATCCAGTGAGCTATATCACCAGACTCCTATTTCTGGATTCTTGAAATCATGCAAAAATAATTGGATAAGACACACAGAAAAGAAAGTGAGGTCACACATTTACTTAAGGTGGAAAAGAAATGTGCCTTGCAAAGCAAAGCAGGCTGTTCAATAGGTGCACAGCAAGCATGAGGATAACTGAGGAGAATGTTTTCTATGTAGAAGTTTGAGATTGCTTCAGTTAGGCAAATAATGCATCTGGATAGTTGTTTTATCAAAACCTCACTTGATCTGAAGCTGTATTTAAATTGCCCTGTCGAGGACTCTTGGTTTCAAAGCAGATGTAAATTAAGAACTAAACAAAACACTTTTCTGATATTTTTGTGTGTATGGTGCTCAGGGATTCCAGAGCCATCCTGCACCCTGTGCTCTGTGAAGGTGACCTGAATTTCAAAACTGAGAGATTATACAGACTTGCTTGACCCATCTTGCCACAGATATAATCTACACCATCTTCACTATTCTTCCTAATGTTGTGTAGTGAATGTAGTTGCTATACCTTCCAGAAGCAAGGGAATAAAAAATTCTTTTGAGGAATACATATCTATCAGCCTCTTGGCCCCTGTGGAAGGTATAGAAGAGTGAAGTATAAATGATAGTAAAATAGAAGTAGATAATTAGTTGTCAATATTGATTTATATTTCCCATGTGTTTGTCAGCTTTTCTTTCCAGCTTTCTCATTTCCCTTCCTGCTTTTCTCCCAACTCCATCTCCTGGTTTATCTTCTGTCTGCTCTTTTGTATTCGCTCCTTGCTTTCATAGATCTATCTGTCAGAGTAGTATCAAAACATCATTATTTCATATCTTCATAGCATTTGCAACAATAATTGGCTCCCTTTCTTGTGGTTATTTCATTTTATGAATACACTATGATTTCATTGTTCCTCTTTTGATGAATATTCATTTATTCAATTGTTTTTGACAATGTTTGTGAGAATAGTGCTACTTTAAATTTTTGCATGTATTATGTTGCATACATATACACATTGTTTCATGCATATATTCAGGAGTAAAATGGCTTGGTCATTGAATGTATTTAGTTAGTTTTATTAGATAATGTAACATAATTACCTACTTACATACACATACTCCTGTGTACTTCTGTCAGTAGTGTACCAGAGTTATAACTGAATAGATTTATCAATGTAAGTTTCAAATTTTCTTTTTTTTAATGAGCAACACATATTTATTGAGGAAAAGAAAGCTTCTGGCTGATAGAGGGACAGGAGGGGCCATTCTAATGTAGGTGGTCACCATCAAATTTGCTTCTTAATATACAGATTGACCTGGATATATGCTCATTTGTGCAGTGCCTAATTAAGGTTGCATGTGAAAGTCTGGTTTGCTAAGATATTTTTTTTCATTTAGAATAGTATCTCTCCATTCAAATATGAAGTTGTTGAATATTGACAAATCTGTACAGTACCAAAACTATACAAGACTATATAAGATATTTCTGTGACTACAGGAAGCTTTAGTATGACTCATTTAATAAATATATTCTTTCTTTTTATTTTCACATTTATGTATGTATGTATGTATGTATGTATGTATGTATGTATTTATTTTTGCTGAACTCAGGATCGAACTCAGGACCTTGCATTGGCCAGGCAGGCACTTATTCCCCTTAGCTATCTCCCGGCCCCAATATATTCTCTTTAATCTCGCTGCTTAAAAATTACTGATATGATACTATCTTTATAGGTTTTTCCTTAGAGATATATTATAAACGTGGTGATCTTGAAAATCTAGGACTTGTGTCTGGTTCTTTTAATTAACATATTTAGAATTATCTGTTTTTAAAGAATTAGAAAGTGCTTCTATTACTGAGCAACTTCCACTTGTTCAGCATGTGATTTTTCAGGTCACTCATTGATGCACATTTGCGTTATATTCAGATTTTGTGGTTATGCATAAAGTTGCCATTGATGTGTATATATTGCTATATTCTATTTATTTGTAGGATTTCCAAAATTATTCTCATTGCAATTATGGAAGACAGGCTGGAGTGTTCAATTTTTTTGGTTTCAGGATGCTCCCAGAGGATTAGTGTGTCACCTTTCTGTGTGTATCTGCTAGACCGTAGAGTCCTGACTTTGTGCTGCCTACCTTCTGTGTCACTGTTTTTCTGTTCTGTTTTTGGTCACCATGACCCAAGCATATCTGTGCCAACAATCCCCTTCCACTGCCATATTACTGCACTTGAGCTAGCTGTCTATGGATCAGATTACTAGAAACTGTCAAATTTGACTTCTCATCCTCTAAGCTGTGTATTTCATACATGTTGTCCCAACAGTGGAAAGTCTGACTGACACTGCTGCTTGTTTGTGAGCACACAGTTTCAATTTCTGCCCATTGTTTGACATATGTTTTGAGCCGTCCTTGTTTGTGTTGCATTTTTGCTGACTTTGTTACAAAACCTCTGCTAAGAATTTATTCAGCTTAACTCAGAAGTTCTACAAATTTGCATTTAATGGCAGCAGTATTGGGTTGGAGACTTTTTAAAGGACACTGCCCATTTGTGAATCCCAGTTGGATCACACATCTCAATGCATATATATGATGTGATTGACACTGAGCTCAATGAAATGACTGTTTTTGTTACTTCTTTTTTGTTGTTGTTCTGTGATTATGCCTACAGCATTACTTAATTTTTTTGCCCTTTATTTTTTAAAATTTTATGTTTTTTTTGGTGCTTTAAACAATTTATTTAACTTAAATGGACTTACATTTGTTTCTCAAGTGACTTCCATTTATTTGGATACATCTTTTCCCAATGGTGATTTACAAGATCTTCAAGCCAATATAAATATTTTATAAATATTTGGGTATACACCTGCACAATACCTCAGTAATACTTCTCAGCAAGAAAACACTGAAGAGTAAAGACCAGACACAATTAGTCATTGCAGTGAATATCTGCTGAGATATGTTTGAGGTAAGAAGGTACCACATACCTCTTCAACTAAGAAAATCATCCTTACAACAAAGGGCAATTTTATTTTTATACAGGACCTAGAACACTTAAGCTGCCAATTAGGTGGTGAATGACAGAACTACATCCCAGTTTATGCCATTAATTCATAGGGAATAGGTTCCAACAACTCAGGTTCCTTCCCATTGGTCCTCACAAAGTGTGCTTCTCTGGAATGGGCAGGCTGGCTCTTTTGAACCCAAGTACCTCTCTCTTTGGCTTCTTTCTTTCTTTTTTTTTTCAATTCTTTTATTGTTTAAATTTAACAATGGTTATATTACATATTTTCATAATCGGATCAGTTTAGATTAATACATATAGGTATATAAGATTGATCAAACAACTAAACATTAACCTTTCTAAATCCACATTACATTTTTTTTTCTTTTCAAACTTTTTTTCTTTGAAAGTTGACATATTGCATATTGTCCTCACAATCATTCTATAGAGTGCAGTGTGTGGGCATGACCCACCTCCCTATTAATGTTGCATA
>PVJA010009175.1:0-61709 GCA_004027025.1 Myocastor coypus | reverse complement strand
AAAAAAAAAAAAAAAAAAACTGAAGTCCCCAAATCATCTCCCTATCATTTCCTCTCATTCACAAAAGTAAAGAATCACAATGCAGGAGGCATGAGAACAGGATGGCACCTACACACTCGTGCTGGCTTCTCAGCGGGGTCGCTCTTGTTTGGTTTTGTGATAGCTTGGTCTAGCCAGCAGTGTGGAAAGCACTACAGAAAGAAGGAAGCCTAAATAAGGTCTGAAAAGAAAAAGTCCTGTCCCACCCCTAACTGTGCTATCTGAAAAAAATTAAGGAATTTGCTACGGTGTTTAAGGGTTGCTTTCCATAAAAAATGACAACCCAAATTCTATTACACACTACTTTCCAATGTCAGTTTTAGACCAGTGAGATACTAGGAGTGGCTCTGCTTTTATTTCTCCCCCAGCAGAAGAAAGTTCCAAAATATTCTCCACTTCTTAGGAGAAGTTAGCAAATCACGGTACAAAGAATCAATCAAGATCTCTCCTTCTGGAGGAGTTTGGCTCGGACTTGGTCTTCTCATGTTCACTGGCTTTAATTTACAGATTGCATTGTCAGGATTCCTAATGGATTCCTAATTTTGAGTATTTCCAGGGGGCTTCCAAGAAGACATGAATCCTTAAGAGCAAATGCGTGTTTAAAAACGGTTTCAATTTGGGTAAAAGTTGCCTCCCATCTACAGGCCTTCCCTGTTAGCCTAACTCAGCATCCTGCATCAGGCAAGCATTCCAGGGCCATCACCAAGTGAAAGAGAAATGAACTTATTTGACAAATGGGATCATTAGAACTTTCTTTATTTTCTAAGGAAGCAATTACCCCAGTTATTGTTTATTCCAAAGGTCTTCTGTAACAGTTCAGAGAGAAAGGATTCCTGCTGAGGGAGGATGCTGAGAAAGTTGGAGAACACTTCCTTTGGTGTGCTCCACAGAACTCACTGCCCACACATTTCAATTAGAAATATTTCATTCATATTTCCTCATAAAATACACATGCGTTCATCGGTACTGTTGTTCAGAGTACCTTTTCTTACAATGTTGAGTTGAAGAGCCACATTTAACATTAAAATATTTTCTCTCCAACCTAAAGATTCCAAAGTTAAACAAGGCCAATCAAATATTTAACAGAAACTTGCCCTCTTCACAGCACTACCATTGGTATTCGGTGAGAGAGAAGAAAGTATTGACCTTTACTCAATAGGGAGTACCAAGGTCTGGCGGAGAGCTGTCAATGTCAGTATTTTGTCAGCCTCAAAAGTAGATTAGAAAATTTTGCAGTTCCAACATCATGAGGCTGATACATCAAATTTGCTTCTCAAAGAAAAGTACTAAACACACACATTTTAAGAAATCACTTATGTTCTATTCAGAAAAAGTATATATTTTTAAAGAAAATTTAAGATATTATAACATGCTGTGAAGTGTTCCTAAAAGCCAAGAAGTGGAATTGTAAATTATTTTATGGTAACATAAGCATTTCAACACAAGAATCAGCACACGTATGTGGGAAACAAGTTTTTGACAAGATAATAATTCATTCCTTATTTCTTAATACACACTATTAAAAATCACCAGTATTTAGCCCAAGAGACAAAGACTGGGTCACCCAACTACTTTAAAATGTAGTAAAGTACAAGAAAAAAAAGAAATCATTGTGGAATAAAAATGCTGAAAGGGCTAACATCATCCTTAAGGGAATGCCAAAAAATCAAAAGTTCAATAGACACATGAACCAGCTAATGGGAATGTGGACAGGGTCCTGAAGTAGTGACATCAGCGAAGTGGCACAGAAATGGATGGCATCAGGAAAGAGACCTCCTGTAACAAGCAGACGATCGGCGAGGAAAGGATGACCCAAACCTGACCTTCAAAGAAAAGCCTAACAGGTCAAAGAAAGTGTATTCTGACTCTCCTAACTCCTGATGCTCCCACCTCAAGAAGTACCCATAATGACTCAGGGCACAGGTCAACCCCATCACACCAGCAGGGACCAGGACTGATCAGAGCTTAGCGCAGCTTGCCTAAGTGATGTGAAAGTATTTAACAACAAACCCCCAGGGAAAGGCTATTTCATGTCACACTTAAGCTTATGGTCAAATGGGTCTTCAGCAAAACACAAAAGGCAGGTGACTCCGTAATGACCTTTCTCCAAAACCTGCCAGAGAATTGACAAGTCCTGAATTCTTCAGACTGAACGTGGTACTTAGAATTCAAATACTGAACTAAGGAAGAGGTGGCTATATGCAGATCAAATGAAACACTCCACGTGATAATAGTCATGAAAATTCAGCTCTTGATGGCAAGGACATTGCATGTGTTAGGGAGAAAAAGAGAGGAGGGATTTTAAAATTGACGGGTTTGGAAATATCTAACAAGACTAAGCCAATAGAGCTTCCTCCATGCAAGACTCCCAGGGGCTTATGGGAGAACATGCTGCAGACTTTCTAAAACGATACTGACCACAGATGGCCTCACTGCATAGATCCTGTTGCTCCCAAGCAGTTCCAGACACCGCCCAGGCCTCTTCACGGTCAATCCAAATGACAGAGTTCATGGCAGTCTCCATGCCTGCTCAGACAGAAACCACCCATGCTTCCAACTATCCTGTGAGCACTGGCCCTTGGCTTCCCTTCCTCTGTGCCCTTCCTGCCTCAATAAGCCTCCACTCTGCATTGTCATTTCACTGTTTCATGCCTCCACGTCTGTCTACCCAAAAAGAATGATGTCATTCCACCCTGCTATACCTCTCCTGGGCATCCTCCCAAAGCAGTAAAGACGTATTACAGCGGCTCACGCACACCCATGGTTATAGCAGCACAACACATAGTAGCTACATCTTGGAAATGGTCTCTGTGCTCACCAGTGGATGAACGGATAAAGAAAAGGTGGCATTTATACATGGTGTGATGCTCTTGTGCATGAAGAAGGGTGAACTGAGGTGAACCTGTAGGAAATGGATGCGCTTCTGTGGAGCAGAGCAAGTTGGACACACGCCCAACACATCCGCTTGAACATCATGTGTCTTCTCTTCCATGAGAAACCCAAAGTATTAATGAAGTAAAGAGCTCAATAATAAGAAACAGAGATCAATCTTTTGGAAAGGAGAAAGGACAGAGAGGTGAAGGGGGCGGATGGGAGGAGGAAACATAAAAAGACTTAAGCTGTGTTACGTACACGAACCAACTCCTCATGAGAAATGGAATTATTTTGTACTCAAGTCTTCCTAATAAAAATGATATAGAAGTAATTATATTAAAGAGTACAATGACAAGAACCGTATACTCCTTTCTGATTCTATCCCTGTACCTAGCCAAGTGCTGAGCCTTGTTGAGTATTTGTGCCATTGTTTTGTCTAATTCCTGCATCTGTAAAGTACTATGTTTAATGCTGACACTGGAACAAGGGTCCCTTAAGAGGTCTGAAGAAATAAAACTCTAGCAGATGTGTCCAATCTGCAGTTATCCTGATCTTCTTGTTTTCTCTCTTTTTTAATGTTATAATTAAATATTTAAAAATAAAAGAAATGTTATAGATGTTGACTATATTCTTTATTTTCTAGGTAGCCCAAGACAATTTCTGGAAATTCAGGGCCACCAGCATGAACCCTGAGAGGCCCTTGATTCTATTTCTTAATTGGTTTAACCTTCTAAATATTAATATATCCAATTTTTAATTTTTTATGCAAAGATGCTGACCTCTGAAAAGTTAGAAAGGAGGCAAAAAGAGGAGGATGAAGAAGAAAAATTGGAAAACCATAAGGAACTTTCCTGAAGTTTTGACACCTGCAGTATCCAACAGGTTGACCTTTAACCACACATGGCTATTACCTGGTCCAAACTGGATAAGGTCTAATATTATATGCATTGGGTTCCAAAGACTGAGTATGTAAAAAGGAATGCATCTCATTAACAACTTTTGGTATTAATATTTATTGAAATAAAACTTTTTGACACACTGGACTAACTAAAATATTAACATTGAATATTCCTTTTATCTTTCCCTTTTTATGCCTTTAGTAGAAAAGCTAAAATTATACATGGGGCTCCCATTTTTCTACTCCAGTAGTATTCTGAGCATTCAGCTCTAAGAAGTGGCTGAACTACTAAATGTGATAACTAACCTGCAGGAAACAGTTTTATCTTTTTGAAAAGTTGATAAAAGCTAAAACTAAAGCTGAAAACTCTCTGAAGGTGAAGCCATGACAGCCAACTTCACACCCAGCCAAAAGGCTGCACTGGAGCATCAACTTTGCTAAGAACTAAAGAGCTCGTTCAAATGCCAGCTTCAATTAAGACATCAGGACCAACAGGTGACACACTCGCCATGAAAGGCCAGGGAGATAGCTCGGTGGCACAGTGCCTGCCAGGCAAGCACATGGTCCTGAGTTTGATCTCTGGTATGGAAGAGAGAGAAAGAGGGATGCAATGAAACATCATCTGAAAAAGTGGCACCAATGACCTCCATCCTTACATCAAGAAGGTGACAGCATCCCCAGAAAGAAGACAGCTGCAGGAGCTTCTGTGGGGACAAGATGTGCCATCAAGCAGTGCTTCCTGGGCAGCCAGCGGAGGCTGCATTGCATTGCCAATCAGAGCGAGCCTCAAGGCCATGGCTCAGGCTGCATGGCATCCCCGTGCTGCAGGTTGGAGGGCAGAGAGCTGCCGCATGCCTAGAACCTGGCTGGCCAGTCGCTTAGACGCAGCTCCAAGGGTGGTTCCCACTGCATCAAAGTTGGTTTGCTCTCCAGAAATACATTATGGCCAAGCAATGTCTTGGTGACTCTGGGCCACACAGGAGAGAGCTGATATGGGGTGGAGTGGATACTTTCTGGACACAGGGCTGCCTGGGCAGCAAAAAGGCTACAGAGGGAGCTGAGGAAGGAAGTGAAAGCGGCGGGAAGAATACGCGCCTCAGGCTACATTAAGAGATCTGCCGAACCTTTATCACCAGCAGAAGAACCAGCGCATGGAGCGGGGAGGTGGAATCCAACCCAGCCCTGCTGTACTGGCTAGGCACGTGCAGCTGGGCAGCTGGAGGAGCCGGGCACCCGCCTTGGGTGACACAGCCATCAGAAGCTAAGTCGTTGTCAATAGATGACGTTCTTGGAACTACTGCAGGAAAATCAAGCTTGTTCAATGAGCCACCAGCTGCCAAATGTTGCAGTCCCATCTTAGACTGCAGGCTGGTTTCCTCAGCTAACTATAGTTATTTACTTTCTATTTAGACTAAAAGCAAAAAGGGAGGCCCGTAGAGGGCTCCTGCATATTTTCATAACTATGGGTTATTGCTCATTGTCCTTTTGAAGATTAAAAAAAAAAAGTATGAACTGTTCACAGAGCCCTGCCTTGAAAAGGCCCCATAGGGAGCCAGCAGCAGTTACTCTGGGCTCTTGGTAACAGCCCTGCAGCTGGAAATCACAGAAAATTAGTATCAGAAACAGTTCTGGAGAGAAAAAGAGAGACAAAGAGATAGAGAGAAGCAGAGAGAGAGAGGCAGACAGACAGAGAGAGAGACAGAGATAGACAGAGACAAAGACAGATACAGAGAGACAGAAACAGAGGCTAAGGGCCGGCAGTATAGCTCAGCAGATTTAGCGCTTGCTTAGAGGAAGTGCAGGGGCCAGGGTTCGGTTCCTGGCCCCTCGTGCCATGCCGGCCCCGCTCTAGAGCACACTGAGCCGGCGATACTGGGCATGGTGGTACCCATCTGTAATCCCAGCCCTTGGGAGGTACAAACAGGAGGATCACTATGACTCAGTAGCGAGACCCTAAAAAAGAAACAGAGGCTGACACAAGGAGAGAGACAGAGATAGACAGAGAGACATAGAGACACAGAGATACACAGAGAGATCGAGACACAGAGATGTAGAGACAAGGAGAGAGACAGAGAGACAGACACAGAGAGAAACAGAGAAGAGGAGGAGGAGGAGGAGGAGGAGGGAGGGGAATGCCTCTACCTTTCATGGGTGATTTCCAGAAAAACACTAGGAGAAAAAAGCAGTGCCTATCATATATTAGATGTCTAGACTTCTATCCATACATCTACTGCTTTGACCTACCAGTTTTATTGTCTATCAGTATATTTGACATCTGGATTTTTTTTATTTCTCTACATAAATGAGATTATGTGATATTTTTCTATGTCCTGTCTATTTCACTTAGCATAGCATCTTCAGGATCCACATACATAATAATAAATGGCAGGTTCTTCTTTTCAAAGGCCATGTGATATTCCTTTGCACATGCATAGACCATAGTTTCTTTAACCACCAGTGGACACTAAGGTTATTTCTAAACCTTAACTATTGTGAATCATGCTCAAATGATCACAGTCCCTAACGATGGATTAGGGATTTTTGTTAATGGGCTTCAGCAACTCACAACACCAAAAAAAAGTAACTGTGGGAGCAGATAAATTAATTTGCTACAGTACAGTAACATATTAACTATTCATATGCATCATACCACAACATGCCATAAACTTCAAATATATGCAATAAAATTATTGTCTAAAATTTTTTAAAAGGCCAAGCCCTGGCTCCAGAAGCTCTACAGGCTCTGAGAGAAGGTTCCGCTTCTACTTACTTTCATGCAATGTGTATCCAAACCATTCTACCTGAGGGCTATAACTTCAAATTGCTATCCATTAGGATTTCCCATATCCTGCACACCGTGTAGACCTGGCAGCTTTCGGGTGCCAATAATACATGCTTAGCAGCTACTGCACAGGATGCTGCCTCTTGAGAATTACTCCATGAAATTATTATAAAGATAACTGTATAAAGTTATCATATTTATATCCTAAGAGAGAAACTGAGGGATGAGAGCAATAATTTCGTATTGTCAGCTGCTCATCAGAAGATGTGACTCACCTAGCTGTTCATTCCATTCCTTTCCACGAGCCCACAAACGCCTCCCAGCCCACTCATTGGAGGCAGGAGCAGCAAGCTGTCCATGGTTATCCTCTTCCACTTTGCCCAACTGTTCCTTTCTCTTAAAGTAAAAATGTTCCCTGTCCACAGTCTCCTGACAACCAGCACGACACAGCCTCCCTGGAGTCAGCACTACCCAAGCGCTGCCCTCCCAGCTGGGACCGGAGTAGGAACCCTTCAGAAGAAATGAATCCTAGATAGCTCAGCGAGATAAAGCGCCTGCTTACACAGAGCGCAGTGGGTGGGGTTCAATCTCCAGCACAGCATGCTGTGCCTTACCCACCCCACCCCCCCCACACACACCTGGGGTGAGCTGAGATAGCAACTGAGACTGGGCGTGGTGGCGCAGGGCTGTAATCCCAGGGCTTGGGAGGCTGAAAATAGGAGGATCACTACGAGTCATCTATGTAGTGAGACCCTGTAGATCCTGTACCAAATACATGAAAGAAAGAAAGAAAGAAAGAAAGAAAGAAAGGAAGGAAGGAAGGAAGAAAAAAAAGAAAGAAGAAAGAGAGAGAGAGAGGAAGGAAGGAAGGAAGGAAGAAAGAAAGAAAGAAAGAAAGAAAGAAAGAAAGAAAGAAAGAAAGAAAGAAAGAAAGAAAGAAAGATAGATAGATAGAAATCAGATAAATCAGGGTCCAGACAAGCCTCCACTTGCTCACATGCTGTCTGACAGCTAGGATGAGACTGCAGACAGAGCCAGGACAGAGGACTTCCAGAAGGCTCCCTCCCCTGGCTAGCACAAAGCCTGACTTTAAGAGATGCCTATCCAATTGCACGTGCTTTATGAGCCAGGTGAGAAAATTATTTTCACTGGTTTTTCTTCCAAACCTATTTTTGACTCCCAAGCAGCTAAAATGGGTAATTGCCCACTGCAGGCACCAGACTTAGTTATGAATCCTTTCAGGCCATTTCTAAAAAAATCAGATGCCTCCTCAAAGAGAAAACGGGTCACGGGTTTACTGAGATGTACTGCTGACTCTGTAACAGCCTTTCCAAAACAGCTGTGATATTGTAGGAAAGCGCAGAACAGCCCTGGTAACTGCCCCGGACAGCAAGATTCATTTCAGATGTCTCTGTTTAGGCGCGTTGGTTTGGTCCTTTGGACCCCACTTATGTGTTCTCCAAACAGACTCAAATTGCTCCTTCCAAGAGTAAATTGGTGCCCTTAAATCATTAGACTCAATCACATGGAGCAGTATTCCAGAACTCTGCACTAGACATATCCAAAGTACTCAGAACTTCTTTCTCTTGGTTTTAAAAATTATGTAAAAGCAACTTAGTTGAACTCCCCCAAGGAGGAAAACTACCTAGCTAGCCAAGGCTTTTTTCTTTTTTGTGTTACTTCTTTTTCTTGTTTTCTTTCCAGCTATGAGAGTCTAATCCAGAGCCTCTCACAGGCCAGGGAAGCCCTCTACCACAGAGTCACACCCCTAACCCTCCAAATTTCTGGAACAGTGCTTTGTAAAAAGTGCCATACTCCTACCCTAAAAGTCTGCTTCCAGGTTTTTTCCCATCTCTCCCCAGACAACTCTCCCTGCTCACCAAGGTGCCCTGGCCAGGGTCCAAGGGCAGCCAGTGCTTGGGTCTGTCTACAGGTATAGGAGCCAGATGGACGGAGCTGAGCTCTGATTTCAAGCCATCTCTCTTTAGACAAGCTATTTTATCTCACCTCTTTGCCTCTGTTCACTTCTCTGTTAAATGGGGTTCATCTCTTACAATGCTTCTGCTAGCCTTCATTTTGGGATGTTTGTGTTGGGTCTTGGGGCGTAGTATATGTTGTTGTTGTTGTTGTGTGTGTGTTCGGTTGGGTTTTTGGTTTTGAGGTAGGATCTCACTAAGACTGAGCTGGACAGGCTGAGCTCAGACTTGTGATCTTCCTGCCTCAGCTTCCAGGTGCTGGGCTTTTGGCCCTGTGCCACCACATCTGGGCTTCCACATAGTCTTTTATTGGTAGTAACTATAGCATCAATGACGCAGGTGTGCTGTTGCCAAAAAAAGCAGCCAGCTGACCTCAACTTGGTATTCTGACAACAAAGGATAATTCAGGGCACTGCAGGGCCAAGAGAGCCTTGAGTTCTACAGGAAGCTTGCGGGGGGAGAGGGACACTAGGGGGGGACCGGAAATCACAGATATAAATTGATAGGGAAAAAAAAAACATTAGAAGAAATGAAAGGAACTTGGAGATACAAAGAAAATACCAAGAGACAACCGTGGATCCAAGATGTCACGGGCGAAGGGGAGCTCAAGGACCCAGGAGCAAGCTCAGAGGAGTGTGTGACAACCCGGAGGGGCTTGAGACAGTCCAGCCAGGGCTGCTCCTAGGTAGTTAAGAAACAATCATTGCAGGCAGAGCCCAACCCCCTGCCATCTACCTATGGAGGGGACAAACCGATGTATTTATTTCAGTGACTAAAAGTGGCGCACAAGACGCCCCTGCTTCCTGACCCCATTCCTGAAGGATCCCTCTGAGTCATACTTCAAGCATGGATCTCCATCACCAACCCAAATGCTTATGCTCGGGGATTACTAAATTCCATTTGCTGGCATTATGCAAGCCACATCCCTCCAGCATCACTCCCTAGGGGAATTTCTCCCCTGTGCTGGGTCTCCAAGGTAGTTACAGAGGTATGAAAAACTCATGGCCCACCAGAACAGAGATGCAGAGATGCGGGGCTTCTGAGGCCCTGAACCTGCCCCTGCCAGGAAGGCTCCTTTCTATGGGTATTACATCACCATAGGACTTTCTCCTGCCCCTTGGTTTTGGGCAAAACATACCTCCTTTTGTCTCCCTGCCCGCTTAACAATGGCAATCCTGGGCGCCTGGGGGATGATACTTCTGAACTTGGCCTGAATTCAATCAGGCCCTTCCTCCTCAGCAGGAGGCCCACAGCCACTTCCCAGGACTGCCCACCAGCAGGCAGACAGCAGCCTTCCAGAGCTCCTCACCCAGAGCACACGGCTACATCTCCAGGCCTTGTGATCTCCAGCACAGACTGACCCAGGCCAATGCCTGCAGGCAGTGCGCCTCCACACATCAGGCACTGGGATGGAGGAAAACGGAGCTGCTCTTCAGGAGGAGGCCTGGATGCCAGCTTTGACTGAATATCGCAAGTACTGTAAAAGGTGGAGTGGGGACAGATGGGGAGAATGGAGGGGAGCCTGGGCACACCCTCTCAGGAGGAGGAGGAGAGAAACGGCAAAGGGCCCCCTGGAAGTTCATTCTTAGAACTAAAAAAAGCTACGTCCCAGTGAAAGTGGAATGTGACCGGCCCCGGGCTTCTCCCACTAGGCACATCGCTACCCACCGTCAGGAGACATCTCGTGGGACTCTCCCCACACTGCAGCATGGGTGTGTCATCCCTTGCTTCTGGGGGGGTTTCTTATCACTCCTGAAATCACCACAGGATATTGGAGAAAAGGACCTGCAGCCTCCAGCTCCTTACAGAAGCAGGCAAATAACTTCCAGAAAAGCCAGAGCCAGTGGAAACACAAAGCCAGCATCAGGAACAGCCTTCTCCCAAGTGGGAAAGGAAATGACGATCGTACCTCCCCTGCTCCAGCGCAGGTCTCAGCCACACTCAAGGGGTCAAGGGACTAAGAAGAGCTGGTTCCTGCTCCCCAGCTGCTCTTCTACGCAGGCCTAAAAACCTGCCACCTGCGTGGCAACTCAATTCGCATAATCGCCACTGTGTAGATTCCATGGGACTAACACACACACATTCCTGCACAATTCTCAGCATAGCTGCCTCCCCCAGAAGGGGAGCAGGCACCCCAAAACTTGGAGAAACCCTAGAGTACAGGGTCAGTTTTGACTAGGAATTCCATAGTCCAACCCACTCCTTCATTTAACCTATTTCTTAATCTTGGGCAAAGAGCAAATCTTTGAGGAAATTACTGTGGACTGGCTCAACATCATGCTCTCAGGATTTCTGACTGTGTTCTGGTCCATATGTGAGCTATGGGGACCCATGTTCTTGGCAGTAAAATATTAACCGTGTTAGTAGGTACAGAAAACTCTATGACATCATTCCACTGGTGACTTTTCCAAAACAAAGTAAGCTCAGAGATCCCTCCACACCCCGGTTCTCAAATCGCACACCGGCAGCTGTGGCCTTGTGCTGCCCCTTCCTCGAGTATGTAAGGCCACAGAGTGGTGCTGCCTACTGAGAACTGTGGTCTTCAGTACTCTTTTTTTTTTTTTTTTTGGCTTTGTTTTTTTTTTAATTTCTTTTTTAAAAATTATTATTATTGCTCTTAATAGTAACAGGTGTGTCAGCTCCGAGGCAGTAAAAGCACAGGTGTGAAAGTGGTACAGACAAAGCACTGGAGAAGGGTCTTCCAAAGGAGGCTGGGATGACCCTTGATGGCCAGGGGTCCAGGGGCATCACACAGTCACTCTCGCCTTCACAGAAATACAGCACCGTCTGCCCTCTGATAATGATGTCTGACCCAGAGCCACTCATCAAAATGTATTACAGTGTTGCTTTGTTAGTGAATAAGTGCACGTAAGCAACCTTGGGCTGGCAGAAAAGATAGACGGTGTTTCACATGCCGCTCTCTGCTGTTTTTCTCAGCTGTGTCTGAAGGGACATTTATCATATATCTGCTGCTTACTTTCTGTCTCCCATCTTAGAGTCAGATGATCTTACAACGTTGGATAAAAGGGATAGCTACAGTTTCAAAGCTCTGAGTATCTTTTAATTACAGGTTTATACAACAGGGACCTTCTAAGTTACTATTAACTGGGCGTGTGGTGACACATGTCTGTAACCCCAGCACTCTGGGAGGCTAAGACGGGAGCACTCAAAGTGCAAGGCCAACTTAGCCACTATCTACTTCAGGGAAAAATCTGTGTCAAAAATTTAATTTTTCAAGAGCAGGAGGTTTAGCTTGGTAGAAGGAAGACTTTGAGTTCAATTGTCAGTACCCAGAACATAAAAACTTAAAAAAAAAAATAAAACTGTGAAACTAAGAATGATGAGGAAAAGACTCTGTGGAGGTGACAAGATGATTAATAAGCCAAAGTTCACAGGGAAGAATTTAGGTGTAAATATACATCTACGTGCATATCTCGACATACATTGCATTTATATGTTGCTAGGCAAAGCCAGTAAAATGTCTCTTTTAAGAGCAGCCATGGAAAGAAAGAAAGAAAGAAAGAAAGAAAGAAAGAAAGAATAGCCATGAACATCAAAGTTGAAAGCAGAAGACGCATGTTCACACTGAAGCTCCAGAATCTTTGCATGGCCCTGAGCTGACTCTGGTGTTCCTCAAGCCTTGGTCTTCTCCCATGCACCAGGAGGATGACGTTACACACCCTTTTGCATCAGACACTTGCCGCTACCACAGTGGGACCCCAAAGCCCAGCACCTCTGCTTTGGCGTCTTCACTGTCCCCTTCGCCCTTTCCATACACCTATTTTTCTGGGAACTGTTTCTCAAATTCAACAGGATAACGCGGAGCTCCATCCACACCCTTGCTGAAAGCTCTCCTCATCAGATGTCGTGCCCACCGGAGCTAGAGCACACACTCATTATTTGGCCTTCCCCTGCTGAGGTAGCCAGCAGCTGCTCAGACTCAGGAGCCTCTGTCACCATGGATACTGCCCCAGTGACAACCAGAAACTTCCTGACAGCTCAGCAAGACCACACAGCGTCTGCGGTAAGCCTCCACACAGCCCCCCATCCCTGCAGGCCAGCCACCAGGGCACCCTCGGCGATGAATTCAGAAAGCCTTACCTCTCTCACACTGCGGTCCAGTGAAGCCATAGGTGCAGGCGCATCGGTTGGGGGCCACACACCTCCCTCCATTGAGACATCCACTTTCACAGACAGCTGGAAGACAAGGATGAACAGAACAGCTTCAGCAGGGAGCCACATCAAGGAGCAGCCCTGGGGTCCACACGCAGGGCCATCCCTGCACCTGCTTGGCACTGCCCCTCGGGGAGATGCCTGGGAAACCCAAAGGTGCCTCCTCATCATCATCATCATCGCCTTCCCAGCATCTCTGAATCTAGTCCCAACCGGCTGTTGCCAGATAGGAACCCTGCTCCTGTGTCTCCCTTCCCTGATGGAAATGTCCAGAGTGGCCCTAACTTCACCACACTGCACACATGGGCCATGGGGCGGGATCGCATGGGTCCAGCTGAGGCTGGGCTGGGTCCCATCTGCCTCTGCAGAGAAACCACCCACTATCCCAACCTAGATTCCTCAGCTGAAGGAAGGCAGGATGCCAAAGGGCTGGATATTCAGAGTCCAAATCCGGCTGCAGGTGTGTGGCACAGGGGAAGCTTGGGGAAGCAGGTGCTGTAGGCTCTTGTGTCCTTTTCTTTATTTTCCCACATCTGAACTTTTCCAAATTTCATAGAAAGAAAGAGCTATTTATTTATCTATTTATTTACTTACTGTGGTACCAGGGATCAAACTCAGGACCTTGCACTTGCCAGGCAGGCGCTTATGCTCCTGAGCTATATTCCCAGCCCCCAAAATGAGCTTTTTAAAGGAGATTTCATCTTTTGCAAAGCACAGCCTGTGGCCAAGGCAGCCATAGTGAATGGTGCCTGTGAATGAATCCACGAACCCGAGCACAGGCCCACAGGGAGACTCAGCCCAAAGTCCCCGGGGAAGTATGGGGCAGAAGGCGAGGCTGGGCTTGCAATGCTTTATTGGAGATGCTTCTGGAAATCCAGGCGGAAGTTGTGCGCAGGAAAGGATGGCACACAGTGGGACAGGCCTCGGCCATGGCTGGACACCTGGAGCAGTGGCTGTGAGCCAGAGGCCTCGGGCCAGCAGCTCGGTATCGCACCCTCCATGGGAACGGTGCTGAGTGGGTGGAGCAAGTAAGCTGTCCTCCTGCCAGGGTCACCAGAGGTCTGGGTAAACACGGTGTGCCTGGTAGGCGGAGAAAAGCCATCCAGCGTGCTATTCCGTGTGTCCATGCACGGGCGACCGCCCCTCACCCCACAGTAACCATGGTTACTCACGCTGTCCGCAGTGCGTCCCTATGTATCCTTTCTGACAGAGACAGTGGTCATCACTGCAGCTACCTCCGTTCATGCAGCGGATGTTACAGTGTTGTACTTGAAAACAAGAGAAGAAGAATGACTCATTTTTGCAATTTAAGTACACAGAGCCCCACGGTTCACAGGATCCGATGCACAGTTGCTTGAAAATAAAATGATCTACAGGATTCATCTGTGCATGCAAAAATGATCTAACTGATGTGATCACTTCCACGTACAAAGCCATTTACTTTTTTTTTTTTTTAATAGGCTCTCACTATGTAGCTCAGGCTGGCCTCCCACTCATGAGAATTCTCCTAACTCAGCCTCCCAAGTGCTGGGATTACAGGCATGTGCCACCACATCCGGCTATAGAGTCTTTTACGAGGCAATCTCCTTGTTTCTTTGGTGTTTATCTTAATTGTGCCAAATGACTTCCCTGATTTATCAAGGCTTCCAAGCCAATGTAATTTCCATAATTTATACCAATAAGAGCATAGTGTCGAGAACAATCATATAAGATCGTGGTGACAATAATGATTTACAGTCCCAGGTAGGCAGCCAAGTATGAAAAATTCCATGGCATTTTGTTAAAAGTAATTCTGGAGGCAGAAAAGAGCAAAAGGAAGTCACCTAGGAGCTCATTTAATAGTAAGACTAGCAAGGGGGCAGGCAGGTGCTGAGCTGTGCACTCAGGTAGAAACCTTGAACTCAAGGAACCCTGCAGTGCTGGAGATCTGGTTGTCCTGTTCTTGCCTATAGAGGTGCCCATTTCCAGGTGAGAGCAGAAGGCTCCAGCATGCCTTAGCCTGAGCCACCAAGATCCTGACAAAGCTGGAGTCTTAAGAATGACCTGCTGGTTCTGCTGGGACAGACCAAGTGTACCGCTATCTCTATTCCAACACGCAGCTGTCTCAGTTTCAGCAACTCAGGAATGCAGCCAGCACTCTGGAGCCCTCAGGCTGTCTGCCGGCCTCCAATGGCAGCCGCTCCCCACACAGAGCACACGATGGCTGTGTGTGTTCATCATGAATCCCCTCATACACCTCTCCCTGCAAGGAGGTGGGCCCTGAGCATCACCAGCTTGGTTGACTCGGCTTTCTCCCATGCGGTGCAGAGAGTTCCCAGGGAAAGAGTGGACAGTTTCCTCCAGGAAAAGCACACACTGGCCTCCACACAAGAGCTGAAAGAAGGAGGGACCAAATCTCGCCCAAGCGGAGCATAGGGGCACCCTCTGTCTATCCAGTGTGCCTTTCCAGGATGCAGTTTCCACAAAGAGCCATCTGCCTGCTTCCTGCTCCTCATCTTTTATTTAGCCTTCCCGTGTACTGACAATCGGGCTTCGTGCAGAAGAGAAGCATGTGCCAGCTGCTTCATGGAGTCCCCTGTGATCTCTCTGCAAAACTCAGTTCTCACCGAACATGGAAACCCCACTTGCCTCATGGTCCTGTTCAAATGTCCGGTCTTTGCATGACTCTTTTGCAATTGCTCTTCCCTCTTCTCTCCCAAGCTGGATGGGGGACCTCGCTCCTCAGAGGGTATTTCACCCTAGTATTTCCATATATATCCTACCCCAATCGACTGGTCTGAAAACCTGGCGACAGCAGCCCTTGTGATTTTTTTTTATTACATCCTTACATTGCCTACAGTAGTGTGGGCTGCATGTAGATGCTGCAGGAAACCCTGCTAGGTTCATTTTTGTTTACTTGATTCATGGTAACTGATGCTGAGGCCAAGAGGCCAGGCCGAGCCTGAGAAGTTGCCCAGGTGGGCAGCCCGAGCGAGGTTGCTATGTATATATAAAAAGAAAATCCTAATTTTCTCCATCTATGAAAGTAGAAATGACTCCTTTATGGGAGTATTGTTATAGAAATCAAGCCACCTTGGAAACTAATTCCAACAAACTGTTATTTTAGGCTCCTCTAATTCCATTAAAAATATCTCAGCCAATGTGTTTTGGAACTAAATTGTTATCTATAATTATGCAAAGGGAAAAAGATTTGGTGAAAACTCTGGATAAATGTTCTAAGTAGGTCAGGAAAAGGTGCACAGTTGCTTTAAAATGTGAAGTTATACTTAGCTTCACCCTATCTTAGAAAAACAGTGGGGACTGGGAGAAGCACAGGAAATGATGTCACCCGCCAGGCAGCAGAGGAACTTGGCCCGCGGACTGATTTCAATTAGAGCGGCTCGGGCCAAGAGCTCATTCCCACACAAGCAACAAAGCCACCGAGTGGCTCTGAGATTAAGATGGGGGAGAAATGAACAGTAGCTGAAGCAGTGACTTTACAGTATTTGTCCAGACTGAAGATCAGAATGAATTTATCTCTTTTCAGGAGAAATGACTCAATTTATTTCAAACATAGAGTGATTCTTAAACTCCCTTGATAGACAGACAGACAGACAGACAGACAGACAGACAGACAGACAGACAGACAGACAGATAGATAGATAGATATACTTTTACCTTATCTTTCAGGGAAATCATTTTGAGCATAAAATATTCTTTTCTCTTTGAAAGACAAAGCCAGTCAGTCAGACTCATGAGACGGTAAGGCATGGTTACTCTAGTGGTCCGCACAAGCCACAGACCATGAATTCGTGGAAGGATAGGAAGGAGGATGAACGCATCCACAGAGAGAGGTCCCTGGACCGCTCTGCCACACACACATTCACCAGGAGATGGTCACAGTGCAGTCTCAGCACCCCAGAGTGGGGAACCCATTACTCGGGATTTCTGTGGGGAAATAAAGGGGCTGGGTATGGAGCAGGGTGGCCAGGCAGGAAGTTTCTCGGAGGGGACATGCACACCCTGTCACCTTTCCTTTGGATTAAACGCATCACCAGTGCATATTCTAAAGTTCACTCTGATGTGGGCAACAATTCTGGATCACATCATCAGCAGATCAGGTTCTACACCTCTCGGAAAAATAAAAAACAACTGAAAACGAGGGGCTCCATTTCCACATATAAGGGTGCTCCAGTCTTTACTGGATGTGTTAAATGCCCCACATCAGAATATTGTCCTGAACTCAATCTCTGTTCAACTTTTGGCGGCAATAGAGAACATGGGGCAACCCAAGAGCCAATGCACACAGCTTCCGCTGTCATGTGCAGTCAGCCTTAGGCCCTAACCTCCCTCCACCGCGCTTTTTGCAGAGCTCCATATCCGGGAATCAACAAAAACGACTGTCACTGACCAACACCCAGCAGAGGCCCCAAGTGTATGTCTGTTCATCTCAGATCTTTGTAAGTCCTTGCAGCCTTTCAACAAGTGCTGGCTGAACATTTGTTTCCATTGGCCAGGAAGCAAAAAGAGTACAAGAAACTTTAGATGACAGCACAGTAAATTAATTGATTGATATTTAAATAGAGCGCACTATGCGAATGAAGAGCTGCAGGTACCTAGGTTCTTAAGATACCCTTCATTTAATGACAGTGTTGGCTAACCACCACTCAGACTTACTACCTGTCTTTTCTTTCTTGTGCGTGTTCTACTTAGGAATGAACTCAGGGCATTGTGCATGCTAAGCAAGCACTCTACCACTGAGCTACATCTCACATGTCTTTTCATGATGCTTTACAGTTCTGTACATCTTGTTGATATAGCCTCAATGTCTTTTTTGTACAGCATGCCTTGTTGATATAGTACTGTGTTTTCCTCTAATTGTGCTATGTAGTTTTATATTCTGTGTTATAGTGCTGCATGTAAGAATTACATGAATATAAACAACATCACTCAGTTGGGAGTCCCTTTGCCCATTTGCTCTGAATACTGTAATGGACATACTGTACACGATTCCTCCATAGCAACCAGGGCAGTTAATGACCCAGTCATGGAATGGAACTCAGGCGGGCACGCTTCACAGTTAAGGAGGAGTGTCTGCACCTTTAGCGACAGTTCTCTTGGGACACACCAGGTCAAGAATGATTCTGAAGACCAGCTGAAAGTGACAGGAAGAGGCTTTCAAGCACTTTTAAGCAGCTTAACGGGAAGCAAGAGTTCTCATTTCAGCATAGGAAAAGCAGAGACCGAAAAATGAAAGAAGTGGAGCAGCCAGCAGCTCCTGGGCTCTTCATCTGAGACAACAACCCATAGGGGCAGGCAGACTCAGTTGGGGACAAAAGCAGTTTTCACTTGGAGGGATAATGGCACTGACATCCCGTATTGCATAAATGCCCTGTGGTACCTATGGATGCACAGCTCAGAAGTGAAATGTCACTGAAAGCTTATCTTATAAAACCAAGCCTGACTGAGCCGGAAAAGGTTCCGAGAAGCTGAACTGAAATGACGGCAGGGATGCAGATGCTTTCATAGCAGACCAAGCCAAAAGCAAAACCCACCAGGCTGTTTATTGCTGACAAACCTGAGTAGATTCTATGCATTCCACTCTGACCTGTCCATATAAACCCTATAGCTCCTCAGAAAGTTTTTGCAAAAGACTCTGAGACTTCTCCCATTTTGCCCAGGATTCTACAATCTGCCCTCCAGTAGAACTACTCCTCTGCTTCCTTACATTCTTAGAGCTCGAATTGTTGTGTGACACACAAGCACTCCCAATTCTCACAAAGGGGAAGCAAACCACAAGTCATAAAAGTTAGAAAAACTCTAAGGGCTGATACAACAGGCCAATGCTCCCCAACTTGACATGGGAGTTTATGGCCACTCCAATCAGAACTCTCAAAAGCTTGGCAGAAACACACCAAATCACAAATTCAATTCCCAGGCTCTTCTCCCAGGGCATGCTGAGACAGCAATTGAGCCTGGGTGTGGTGGCGCGTGCCTACAATCTCGCTTTTGGGAGGCAGTAAACAGGCGGATCACTAAAGTCCAATCTAGTAGTGAGACCCTGAACACCCCAGAGACCCTTCCCTAAAATAAAATTTAAAAAAAAATCTGGGGCTTCCCAGTACTATAAGAAATCAAAGTCAAATGTTTATAAATTACAGTTTAATGTATTCTGTTATAGCATTGAATGGCCTAAGACTCCCAGCATGCTTAGGTACTTCGTGTTGGTGGGTGACTGTATACAAAAGTGAAGAAGAGCCACAGCCACTCTGTGGACCCCCATAACCAGGACAGATCTTTATGAGAACAATGATTCCTCAGGACCCTGTCCCAGCCACAGACACTGACAGAGGAGAGTGCTAAGCAGAGGTGGAAGGGAAATTTAGGAAAACCTCTGTTCTGCTCCTCTAGCCAAGTTTTCTCTTGGCCTGGTGCCTCAACAACCCATGTCAAGGATGGCACAAGACCTGAGGGAAGCCACATCTTCCTGTGGCTCAGGAGAAATGCTGATGGGTAGTCTGAAAGCCCTGCAAATACAGTTGCCCCAAAGGTCACGAAGGGATTACTGTCTGCTGTCAGGACTCTTGAGTCAAAACCACCTGTAAGGTGCCTCCTTCCATTCTTCCCACTCCGCCCCTACCCCAACTGGGAATTGAACCCAGGGCCTCTGCACTAAGTTACACCCTCAGTCTTTTTCACATATTATTTTTGAGTCAGGGTCTTGTTAGTCTTGGGCTTATACTTGTGACCCTCCTGCCTCATCCTCAGGAGTACAGGGATTATAGCTATGCACCACTACAGCCAGCTCTTTCCATTTTCAGAAATGAAAACTGAACCCTTCAGATGCTCACAATTCACCTGGTCTCCCTTCTTCCTAGTATACAGCAGGCATGAATGTTTTCACACACACAAAAAAATAAATGCTAAAATGATCTTAGTTGGCCCCTTTAGTAGAACAGGAAGAGAAGGCAAACACTGCACAGAGCTCAGGGCAGATTATCAAGTCATCTATCCACATATGCCTTCTACCACGCTATTACCAGAAAGTTCTGTAGAAACCTACAACTGTTCCCTGAATGTCAAAACTAAAAAGGAATTTTGGCCCTCTCAGCTACCCTTAATTCAAAACACCCTGCCATCTTTAATTCTACAAGGTGTGCAGATAATATGAGTTCAAGGAAAACCAAGATGATGATTTTACAGGCTCCAAATGCCTCCAAGACCCTGGTGAGATCAGATTCTCCTCTCACATCATTTGCACCTAAAAGCTGCTTGGGGACTGTCCATGTAGGAGAGATGAGACCCACTCACACGTGTGGGATTTCAGTCTCTAGTTTGAAAGTGGCCTCAGACCTGAGCACCCTCCTCCCCTAAGCCCAGGGCTGGACAGAAGTACTCAAAGTCTGTTGCATTCCCCTCTGGTCTTAGTGACCTCTTGTCCCCATATCTGATGACTTTTACTTGATGGTGGAACCTTGAGTCGCTCACACGATCACTAAAGATCTTTCCAGTCAAGTACTCTGTTTGGCCCCCTGTTCTCTTTTCTTGCAGTGTCAGCTGCTTCAAGGACCTCTCTGAGAGATGAGCTCATTTGCAAAGGGATAGCTGTAATCCTCCCTGCCCCAAGGCTGTCTCTCCTCAGTGACAGCTTGGAGGTCTTCCTGGTGCAGCTCAGGATGCTCAGTGTGTGTCTTTGAGCACCACCAGCCTGCTTCTCAGCCCCACCCTATCCACTCAGCTTGGGTACCTTCGCTGTGTAACCTGGACCGGCTGCTCTTGGGCACGCACATTCAAACCTGAGCAGAGGTGCAGTGAACACGCACTACATTCGGTACGATGCACAGAATTCCCCAGCCTGTGGGGGAATTTCTACCCCAATGGAAACTGAGCTGCATCTAGCATTTGGCTTCTACTGTAAGCAGATTCTGAGACTGCTCATTTGAATGGAAGTTCTTCAGAGAATTCCAGAAATCACCAGTAGGTGAGCGTAAGGCAGAACACAAAAGAAGCTAAAAGAATATACTGCCAAGTTTATAAGTTTACTATCCCTGCAGGTAATGAGGACTCAGCCCCAGGAAGAAACTGCAGGACACAACACAGAACCGATCTCAACACTAACAGGCAAGGGTCCAGGCCACTCGGCCAACAGCTACCCCCCTGGCCTTGCTTAGGCCTTACCTCCAGGTCTGGTCATCCTGATGGCCCTCCAGTATGGAGATCTGGCCTCATCCTGGCCAGAAAAATCTTACAGCAGTCTCAGACATCGTCCCCCATGTTTGCCAAGGGGCATGAGGGGATACTTAAGAGGATCTGCTATGCCAGACAATTCCCTGTCCTATGTATAGCTGATGCGAGTCACCTGAATATCAGGACTCTTACATGAGTGTCTGGTCTCTTATGACAATCTTGACATGCTCTGCATGTGACAGACAGAAGAGAATACACCAAGCCCACAACATTTTCCCTCCAGCCTTGCCAAGAGCACTGCTAGCAGGAGAGTATTTTTCTCAAAAGAAACAGAAAAGGAACGGACATTCTTTGCCGTGGTGAAGGCCAGGGTAAGGAGGAGGGGATGTTTATACTGAGGAGAACTTCAGCATCTTAAGCAATCAATAATGACCCACATCTTTCACAGTTCCCACGATTCCCTTGTTCACTACGGTGGACGTCACACTTTCAGGGGACACAAAACAGACCAAGAAGGCAATGGCTCTCTAGAATAAACTGTGGCTTTCCTGGCATCGTAGAACAGTGATCACAGCACAAAGGGGCAAGATTCTAGAGGGAAACTCTGTGCTTCATGAGAAAGCGCTCCCAGACACTGCCATCAGAACTCTGTACATTTTCTTCTTGCAAAGGCAGTGGTCTTGAGCTTTAAGTAAGTTTTTAATCAGATTCATATTTCAGTACCACAAGGAAAAATGCCTAGTGTTTTCTGAGCCAAAAATGTTCATTAAATAATCATTGCATTGAGCACCTTTTTATGGTGTTTAGGTGGGAGATGTAAAAATAGCTAAGGTGATAACCTACACAGACAGCTGTAGTCTCTATATGAGTCCAGCTAACTGGACCCTGTAGTCTTTTTCCATAAAGACCGCTGAAGGCAAATGGGACACCAGCTCAGGGAAGGCCTTTCCAAGTATTCTGGGCAGAGCAGGCAAGGCAGATGTTCTAGTGAAAAAAATGTATCTCAGGCACAGAAAAAAGCCAAAAGCAAATTTAGGAGAAAATAGGGCATAACCACATAAAATAATATTATATATAATAACATGTTAGACTCACTGGATCGGGAGCCACAGGAAGGCGCTATCTGACCAGACGGGCAAGTGCACATATTTGGCCTCGAACAGAATCCGTCCCCGCAAGAATGCCGGCAGATGGCTGTGGAGGAAAGCAGAGGTCTGTCAGCACAGGGCTGCTCCCAGGAACGCGGTCTTCCAGAGAGACCTGGGCTCTCAGCCACCTCACCCACTTCACCGTCGTGACCGCATGACCTAAGGCCTCAAGTGCAAACCATCTCTGGGGAACAAACACACCAGCCTTGTGACAGGGAACTCACAACTCATCTTAGCTTGGTCCACAGCACTTAAATAATTTATCAAAATCCCAGGACAGGCTGTAATGAGCACACAAAATAAAAACATAAAAATCAGGTGTCAGAACACCCTCCTATGCCAACAAGAACCCTCGGCATAAGAACTTCATGGCAAAGGATTCCGGGTCTGTGGCAATGGTCTTGGGAGGCATTCTTCTTTAACTTTTGTCCCGTTCTGAGCTACAGTAACAGCCTAGGAGGAGAGTGTGGAGTCTACCCCGCTAGTTTACCTAGTTCTGATCCTACAGTCAGAAAGCCATCTGGCTTCAGAAAAAGATAAACAAGTCCACACTCCCCAGAGATGAATGCTTGCTGGCACCAAAGGTTCTGGTGGCTGGAAGGGTAATTAAGTGGGCTTATTAATTTATTGGTGGTACCAGGGATCGAACTCAAGACCTCGTGCTTGCCAGGCAAACACTTATTCCACTGAACTATCTCCCCAGCCATGGTCAGTGACACATGATTACATTTATTAGCAGGCAGGATCAGGCTAGCACTCTGTATAATTGCTGGCATTCTCTTCCCCAAACTCCCCCAGCACCACAGAAGAAGCAAACTTGCAGCAGAGCTTAAATAACATGCTGGATAGGACATGTGTGAAAACATCCGGAAGAGCTTGCAACGAGATTAGGAAACATTATAGAACGAGCTGTCAGAAAAGCCTGTAAACATTTATGTCATCTTCTGAGAGTAGCACTTCTTAAAACAATTCCTCAGAGCATTGGGAAAGGCTTCTGCTGCCCAGCTTATTAACAGAGCTCCAAATAGCATTAAATCTGCCTCTCGGTGACCTTAGAATAAGCCATAGTATGACAAACAAGTAAGGTGCCTTCTGGTCAAAATCAAGACTCAGGGATGCCTCAGTGTTGTCAGGTCAGCCAGCAAGTGCTACTACCATGGCCTCATCTCCACAGACCACTCCTGGCCCCCCATGAGGTGGTGGGCAGGGTGACTCCCTCCTGCCTGCCCCTTTAGCGCCAATGTCTCCATGACACCACCTGAGCTGTCTGGAGGCTGAAACCCACTCCAGAGATACAATGTCCATAAGAGCCCACAGAGGGCAGGCACCCCTAGGACTGTGACGTGGTGCCTCCTGAGGTGGCTCCCTCCTCCCACACCTGACTTGTCATTAGCATCTGGGGGAGCTCAGGAGAACCGGGAGGTTTGGCACAGAGCAGGCATGGAGGAGGACTCTCGGACAGCACCAGAGCTCTCCCCAGCCCTCCCTTTCTTCCCCCCTAGGGGTAGCTCAGCCTTGGGTCTTCACTGCCCACCTTCAGCGTGCTTGGTTTGGGGGTGCTTGTGACCTGCTGCGGCCAGCGAAGTTAGAAATAGCAGTGAGAAAATCAGCCATGATATCTCTCCTCCCAAAATGTCATGAAAGTGATGATGCATTGGTGCACCTAAACGGGGAGATTCAGCATAGACACAGGGACCAGAACAACAGCTAAGGGTCCCCAGGGCTCTGTTCTGCATATCTCAGAAGCCTTGTAGAGGAAGTCATCGAATTAGACTATGACAAGGCTTGGATGAAGCTAGTCTATTTCCCAACCTGGATTCAGAAAAAAGTAGGGAAGCCAGAGGGCTAGAAGACCTTGCTACACACGTATGAACAGCATGCAGTCCCAAAGTCCTCCCACTCTGAGGACTGTCACCCAGTCTAAACCACTGCAAAAGGACAGGTTGCCCGTCTACTTACGGACAATGCACTGATTTCCACCAGGTAGGGTTTTCCATCCAGGACAACAGTAAGCATTAAAATGTGATCCGCAGACATTGGGTCTGAAACAAAAACAGAGAATTACATACATATTTTTTAAAAATAAAAAGGGATGAGGTAAAATGAAAGGTGAAAACATCTCTAAGTTATAAAACAGAATGAGCCCTGGCACAGGAAGAAAAATCACTAGCATAGTAACTTGAAATAATGTAACACAAATAGGAATATGAGCATCATCTGGGCATTCAGGGGATCAGGAAACAAAACCTAGAGAAGCAAAACTTAGTGCACAGTATCCCAATGCACAGATGCAAAGATTTAAGGACCTGTGAGTCTTGCTCCAACAACAAACTTTCTACCAAGCTAGCAATAAAAGTCATACTAAGATTGCCTTAAATATCTAGTCTTTGAAACTATACTGTTTACACTACAGCCCACCCAGCTCACCACTAAAATGGTACCACATTCTTCCTTAGCCCAAAATTATAGGAAAGCCAACTTTGACATCAGTCAGAAAAAGCAAAGCCCAAAAACATGCAAATATTTCTTGAGCTAATGTTTGGAATTGCAGTTGATATCAGTGGTGACACGAAAATGAAATCAGTGTCGATCTGTGGGCAGACAGCTCGTTACACACCTTAGAGCACAGCCTCCTTTCACAACTAGGCAATCTATATTTAAAGCTTCCACTACTCCTGCTCTGGAAACTAAGCCACCAGGAGCATCCAGACAGCCATAGGAAGCCATTCATCTTGCTCTTCTGCATCCTTGAGCCTAAACATTGGTGCTACGCACTGAAGTTCAGGAGCCATTGAGAAAGGTCAGCAGTTTTGCAATCAATGTCACAAGCCAGAAACCACCACCAAGGCTCAGTAATATACACACTCCAGTTCTGAGACCACAAGCCTTTAAGCTACAGCTACATAGCTCAAAGTCGGAGTGCACGCCCACATTCTCTCTCCACGTGGGACCACAGGAAATAGTTCCTCTGAACGCTCCTCAAATCCCGGCTGGAATTTGCCTGTCCCTACTGCAGAGAACCTAAGAACTCTCTGCAACAATCCCCAGAACCCATTTAGACTTGACTAAGGGAGGCTGAAGTCAGAGGAGAATTAGAAAGAAAAATGGGGGAGGGCCATAGAGAAGGGAGCCTAACTCCATACTCAACGGTCGGGGACTTCTCCCAAGCTAGAGAGGAGATAACTTCTAGGTCGAGGTTTACCGTGTGCACAGCTTGACCTCAGGGCCTCTCTGAGGCCTAACAGATTTTCCATATGCTCTGGGTGGCAACATTTTTGCCTCGTGTGCATCATGCATGGGGTGCATCAGATGGAACCATGGGGCTGAACAGGTGCTGTGTCGAAAGGACAGGGATCGCCTAATGGAGCACCAGCAGGATACAGCAGTCTTCTGACCTAAATTCCTGCGCATCTTCTGACTCGGCCCAAGGACCTCCACAGGATGCAGGGAGAGATCAATGTTTTATTATTGAGCATTCTAAGTCAAGAGCTCTCAACACTTCTTCCTTCCTACAACAACGTAGTGCCCCAAACGTCAGTGTCCAGAGCTTCCTGGGAGACTCAGAATCTCAGACAGAAAAGTGGGAGGAGGTGGCAGGGTAGGGGGCTAGGGCGGGGCAGGCGGGAGGACACCCCAACCTTCCAAACTTCATAAAAGTTCTCTCCATTTGAAAGAACAGCCCCAGCCAAAGTCAACCGCCGCAAAGCTTCCCACCAACAGCCCATTTCGACAGTTTCCCTGGATGCAGCCCAACCCCAAACCAAACCTGGACTCACTTCACAGGACCCCTGAGACCACGCAGGGTGCCCTGTGGTTGGAGGAACTGCTCTTCAAACAAAAGCCGAGTCATATTGTCTGACAAAATGGGTGTACTTATGAAGAAAATACATATAGCAGGGTGAAAAGGCTAAGGCAAAAGGGCCCAGAATCAGTCATGTCAGCCCTCCAAAACAAGATGTTAAGATTTCCCAAAGTATTTGAAAAATTACAATACCATGAACATCATTCATCATTTTTAAATATTTACAATCTGTCTAAGCATGGAAAAGCTCACAATCCACAAAGGTTATCCCCTACCAATGTCCAACCTCCAAAGCATCACCCTGTCAAAGTGATGGCTTGACGTGGGTAACAGGCTGGCTCAAAGATGTGGAGGACAACAAGGCTGCTGGGCCAAGACACAGAGGTTGAACCGCATCTAGGAACACCTTAAAGTCATGAGTAAACCAAAGTCATTCTAAAATGATCAAAAAATGGAAGAAGGAAAAGAAAGAACAAAAGGAACAGGCCACGTCATGAGCTACATCTTTGTCTTGCATAGCCCATAGCTAACGGGAGAGTTTAAGTCTAGACACAGAGCTATAAATGTAGTCCGTGGTGCTATGCCAGCAAAGGGAAGAGTGGACAGCAGAGATGGCCCCGACTGCTTGCACTGAGGGCTGAGGGCCTGGGGAAGTCGTTGGCTTTTCCGATACGTGCTCTTATACTCTGGTCCCTGTCTTGTATTCACAGCACATCCCCTTTCAAGAGGAGCTGTCTTTTCAGCAGGATGCTTTCAGCCCTTGCTCTCTTTCATTAGAGGACCACATTTTCATTTTCCTACTTTTTTTTTGGAGGAACTGGTGTTGGAACTCACGACCTTGCACTTACCAGGCAGGCGCTTGTGCCATGGAGCTATCTCCCCAGCTCCTTTCCTACATTTCTTAAAGTGCTCTATAATTTCAAATCGTGATGTAGTTTGTGACCTGGATATTTTCTTTTCTACATCTATCCTCTATAAAGAGAAATGCAAGCCACAACATCACAGACAATGACTATTTTCCCCTCCTTGTCATTTACTCTCCAGTAGCATTAAATACTCTTGCATTGTGTGGCGCAAAGAAAAGCATCAGCCGGATGCACAGCATCTCTCGGGCTGAGCTGGGGGAGGGCCAAAGAACCACAAACTAGCAGAGCCTGTTCAGAGCTGCAGGTGGGGCAGCATTTATTCTTCTTACCCAGAAACAAAAACACAGCTCCAACTGTAGAAATAAACGAATGTCCTATTTAAGTTGGAAAGCAGTATGACATGTAAAGTCAAATGGATTATTTCTATTATAAAACATTTTATTCTAAGGTTTCAGTACAAACAGCACTCATAAAGGAGGTGGTTTTTTAATAAAGTCGCCGTTTGCGGGTAAATGGAAGCGCACCTTTCACGACACCTTCTCTTTCCTTTCTCTGAGTGGCTGTCTCTGTCATCTCACTCTCCCCTCAACAGACAGAGGGAAGCCAATTAAGGAAAACTGAAATTCAAAGGAAAAGAGCTTTCTGCTCAACGCCCACCATAGACCACTTTCACAGGGCGTGGTGGTGCACACCAGTCATCCCAGCCCTCAGGAGACTGGGGCAAGTTTGCCTTGACTTTGAGGGCAGCCTGGGCTACCTAAGTGAGTTCAAAGCCAACCTGCGCTACATAGCGAGCCCTTGCCTCAAACCCCAACGATAGACCGTTTCATCCACCAGAGTCTATCGCTGCCACCTTCCACACTACATGAATTCAGGCTTAGGAAGGCTATGCTAACAAGCCACAGCACCACAGCCACGAATAAGCACACAGTAGGGATTCTAACCCAGGAAGCCTGACTCCTGACTCTAGTCCCTTAACCACTATGTTAGGGCAAAGGAATCTTCCGAGGTTTCAATGGTGCTGCACACCGCAGGGTTTGTTGACATCAGTAACCTGGGCCAGAGAGATAGCTCCATGGCACAAGTGCCTGCCTGGCAAGTGCAAGGTCATGAGTTCGAACCCCAATCCCGCTAAAAAAAAAAAAAAAAAAAAAAAAAACAGACATCAGTAACCTAAAAAAAATCACAAAATGTCCAGCAGTAGAGCTGTGACAAAGGCTGATAGGTTGCGAAGGAGAGCTATGTTCCTACTCCACCTGACCTCGGGTTACACTAGTTTAATAGCTCAGTCTGCAGCTGTGACTGCTCTTACCAGTCCCTTCTTGCTCCACAACAAGCTGACAGCAGCGCCCAGGGATAGAGGGGGTTCTCCAGGCTGTATCTTTGCACAATTCAGATACAAAGCCAGCAGCTTGTGTGGGCCCCCGAAGCCCGACTCGAGTGCAGCAACACCCAGCCACATCTCAGAAACAATCAGGATCTCTGGAACCTGTCTGCAGGCCCCACGTTCCTGAACCAGCACCCGCTGTCCAAGCCAGGCCTCTGCTTAGCAGGGCAGCCCCCTGGATTCCTGTCCTAGGAGTGTGGGCCTTTTTGTTAGTTGGTTTCCTGGGTGGGATCCTGAATCATCAGTGGACAAAAACTAAGGACACAAGAATGAAAAACGGACTTGATAACCGTGCATTGGTCTTGGCTCATGAACGGTGGCAGGGGTGGCATGCGCCAGTAACAGACGCACACTGTGCCTTCATCCACCCTATACATGCTAGGAAGCTGGGGATTCAGAAAGCCATAAAGGTAGTTCCCCAAGGGTGGGGGCACTGGCACGGACAGCTAACTTCAACCCTGTTGGATTCTTTAATGGATGACTAGGATGCATGCATGAGTGTGTTTTTCTTTGGGGAGAAAAAGGAAGAATTTAAAGCTGAAAAAGCTGGATTTGTTCTCCCAGGAAATGAGACCAGGACCACAGACACTGAAAGAACGTATCTGTGGGCAGCAAGTCTCCTCAGGGACCCAGGATCACACACCTCCAAGAAGACTGCCATCTGCCCCAAGGGTGCGACCCAAGGGCCCCTATGTGTTTTGACGGCAATCAGGAAGCTCACTCTCTGACTTTACCCTGGATCGGCGCTCTGGGCAGGGCTCGGTCTCGGGCCTGTGAGCATCACTGGCTGGTTATGTAAAAGGGGCTCCCATGAAGTCCACAGACAGAAGCATATTTGTTCCCTAGTTGGAACTACTGTTAGACCCTCTGGGGATAAGGAAAGGTTGCCGCAAGAGAGAAAAGCCAACACACCTCAAGTCTGTATTTCTTGGACATCTGAGATTGGACCAGTGACATCATGAAAATACATGGTGCCAGAGACTTGGACTTCACCCACGAGTTCAGGACTCCTGTGAGCTTCCTCAGCATACTTCCTCCCCTCAGCCCAGGTCGCACGCTCACCCCACCCCCAGAACAAGACCACTTGGCTCCAAGTGGTGCCTCACAGCCCTCTCGAGGAGCCCAAGGCCATGTCCGCATCTAGTTCCCACCACTGTCAACTTAGGTCAGCGGCTGTTTTATAGTCCCAGGTCCTTCTCAGCATAAATCTCCTCTGTAGTGCAGTGTGCCTTCTCTAGGCTTCTGAAAAACGATGCCTGTCCTGTTCACAGATTGTGTTCACCTTTTTCATTCCCACATTTCCTACAAATAGCCTCTGTCTTTCACAGTTGCTTGGTCTAAGCAAACTAAGCATGTGATTTTTTTTTAAACATTTTTTTCTCTAGTGTCAGAATGTTGATGATTTTATTATTGAAGCCACACAATGATCTCCCCCCCTAGTTGTTTTCTGTACTGTTTTCAGCCATTAATAGACTGAGGCATTCTCTGTCTAATGAACTTCAAGTTTGCAAGCTCAATACTTAACATAGTACCTGAAACTTCAGTGGTAAATAAAGACTTAGGGTTTCAAAGGGACTTCCAACTAAAACAACCTAGGAGAGTAAGAATTTTGTCAGGGTAGTGAGTATTTAATTCACTGGAAGAGTAACTGTGTTTATAGGAAATTAATGAAAATGAATTTAAAAGACAATTACTAATAAAAAGAAATATATATATATATTTCATGTGCATTTTTTGTTTTAGAAAATTGAAATTAAAAACCAAACACAGGACCAGCAAGCTAGCTCAGCAGACTAAGCATCTGCCTAGAGAAGCACAGGGACTCGGGTTTGATTCCTAACACCACCTCCTACACTGGCCCCGCCCCTGCATGCACTGAGCCAGCCACTGGGACCGGGCATGGTGGCACACACCTGTAATCTCAGCACTGGGAAAGCTGGAAACAGGAGCATCACTACAAGTCCAAGCTGCTTACTCTTAAAACATTTCTCTACCAAACCCTTTCTTCTGACCCAGGACATTATTGCTAAGGCATAAAAAGGTGAAACACAGTTCATGAATAAATGGTAGGTTCCAAAAGAGTCAGAGTTAGATTTCAAAATTGCGGTTGTTTGTACTATGTGACTAAATTTAGCACCTCATAATATTTAGAGGCTAAAACCTGGCAAGTATTTTATTCTTTAATTTTGTTCTATAATTGGAGCAAAGCTGCGAGGCACTTACTTACATGTAGATATCTGGATAATTTTAATAGCAATGTTTTAAACTTGAAGGAATTTGATTACAACAATTACTTATCTATCCCACTTGAAGTCACACTATAAAATAAAATTATAGCAATTTTTAGATTCGTCACAATTTACAAAATGATCCTGTGGACTGTCCCCAAAAATGTATTATTGTGCTCATTTTTATATGAAGAAACTAAACCTCAGAGAAATATTTTTTTCTAGGCTGTAAACAGGCGGATCACTGAGTCTGATCTAGTAGTGAGACCCTGAACACTCTATAGACCCTTCCCTAAAACAGAAAAAAGAAAAATATTTTTTCAAATGTTATCTAATGAAAATTTGTCCTAAATCATGACTTTAAAAAAAAAAGTAACCAAAACATTTAAAATTAGTCCTACAGGTTTTTTCAGATTATAAAATGTTCTTATAAATACCCCCCAGAAAACTATTCTTTATATATATTTTTAATAAACTAATTTATACAACTTTTTTTTTTTTTTTTCAGTCTGGTTCTGTTCCACTAGGTCTATTTAAAAAAAAAAAAAAAAAGGCAACACATGGGCAATGTGCTATAGAAACCCTCATTCCGCTCATGCTAGTTTCTCTTCTTTTCTTTTCTTTTCTTTTAAATGTATTTAGTACAGGGTCTCACTACACAGATCAGACTCATAGTGATCCTCCTGTTTGTCAGCCTCCCAAGCGCTGGGATTATAGGTGTGCCACCACGCCCAGTCTCAATCACATCTCAGCTCATCCCGGGGGTAAGCCAGCACAGCTCAGCAGGGATCGGTCCCCAGTCCTAAGCAGGTGCTTTAATTTCTGTATCCCCACTAGTTTCTGACATGGCTCCTGCCCGGGGAGTGTCCTGCCCTCTCCTGACAAGAAGGTTCCTCAGCTCCTAACCTGCTCAGTGTCTCGAGTGCGTGGGTGGGGAACAACACAAAGATTCCAAATATGGCTGATTCAAAGCCTCCTCAGAGCTGGCCCAGATCCTTGGGGCAGACTCTGGCCATGGTGTCTTAACTATAAGAAGGTGCTTGACGTGGCTCAGGAAGACTACCAGCTGCACAAAGGCCAGAATGGCCCAGCTGATTTTGAAAACCCTCCAACTCCACACCGCTGGGAGCTAATCCAGGGCCTTTGGGGAGCTGTCCTAAACACAGAAAAAGTGGGGTTTATACTCAGTCTCATAGCTGAGATAGCTCTTCCTCAATTCAATCTGCATTCCCTCTCACCCAAGTGAGTGTTCTCTTGACAAGTTTCCACCTCCAGAGAAGGGGTGACAGCATCTGTGCTTCAGGCAGAATGGGTGCTAGGCCTCTGGAACAGTGACAGCACCCAGAATGCAGACCATGGCATCCATGCCTGGAACACAGCTTCTCTCCTTCCTCCTAGATGGTCTGGAAGGCTTCCTGTTCTTTGTAGCAGCACCCAGGGACAACAACTGCAACCTGGCTCTAGGCATCTGGCTGTTGACCTGGTCGTTTTCTACCAGGCAGCAGGAGCACATCAGGCCTGAGCAACCCTCAAGCCACAGAGCTCACAAGGGGAGGCCAGGAACTTCCAGCACCTTCCATCAGAATCATAAAGTGATGCTCAGCCCTAGCTCTTCAACTAAATGAGCACACCCAAGAAAGTAATGCTAAAATGAAGGCGGGAAGATTCTTTCTCAACATCAAAAACTCATTCTCCCCACTTTTAATTACCCCCCTGTGTGAATCTCCTGCTGTTAAAATAAAAACAACACATCGGAGGGTTTCCAAATTGACTTGTGTGAGAGATGGTAGGAAGAAGGTAGAGTTCCAGGCCCTTGTAAATTAATTCCTTCCCTCACTACACCCTTAAGCACCAGGCCCATTTTGAGTGAGTTGTCCAAAACCATCCAGCAGAAAGGCCAAGCTCTGCTCCAAGAGGTCATGAGTTTTTCTATAGCCCTCAACATCATAGGCCAAAAAGGCAGGCCTGGTACCACCACAGACGTTCGGGCTGTGAACCTGACATTCAGATTCAAGACTAGAGGTGAAACTTTATAGTTCTAACAAATACACAGAATTCCTTTCTTCCCCTACGATTTTGCTTGAGCAATGATCACCGGCAGCGGCTAGAGTCACAGAAAGAAAGACTAGAGACTATAAATATACTAGCTAACAAAAGGACACATACGATTTACTAAGGCTTCTGGACAGAAAGGTGACTCCAAGCTGGATCAAGCTTCCAGTCCTAGCCAGCAACTCATAACAAATCCAGCAGCCCAGGCAGGTCACCAGCACCACACCACAGAAATGCTGTCCTCACTGCCCATGGACATATTGTCACCAAATAGTAAGGGGCAGTTTGCCTCCTGGCATTGTAGCACTCACTACAGGACTTGATCAATTTCTTTTTTCTAAAAAAAAAAAATGTACTTAGTGCAGGTTCTACAGGGTCTTACTACACATATCAAATTCATAGTGATCCTCCCAATTTCTTCAACAAATAAACTGCAAGAAAGAGAGTGACAGAGGGGCCAGCTAGAATTTTTAAATATGCAAAAATGATATCATCCAGTTAAAAATATGGTCTCCACTTAGTTGCTGACTTGAATGAATCATCATTCATAAAAATATCTGACCTCATTTAAATATTCACAGAATATATGGTGATGATATTAAAAGATGAATGTTAGCATTCAGGACGAGAGTGGCATTGTTTCATGTTTTCTATAGAAGTCTCTTATCTTTTAGAGAAGTACATTGATATGTCTGCAAAGGGGAGCACTTTTGACTTCAAAATAACGTCTGGTGGAAGAGAAGGAAATAAAAATGCCGACCTTGAGACATTCCCTCTCTAGTTCTACATGCTTCCCTGAGATCTTGAGCATTAAAAAGTTAAGCACCAGAGAAGTGGGTAGGCAAAAAGAAAGAGGCACTGTACACAGGGGCCAGTTCCTCATTACATGATCATTATGTACTATAAATGTGTAATCAATATTTTTCAAAGCTATTTTTTTAAGTTAAAGACCACCATCAAATTTTCAGCTCCTTCTGGTAGTCCTATCCACCTGGAGGGTCTGGGTCCCCTTTAGACACCACACATGTCTGTGTTCATTCTCATTCTCTTAAAGACCCAACTGCAAGTGCCAGGTAGCTCAACATGCCTGAGAAGGACAAGGACCCCAATGTGGAGATAAGGACAGCCCAGTCCTGACATGGTTAGCCTCTTGAATAAGTAGCAAAAACTAGCCCACATTTCTAGGGCTGTCATATATTTCATGGCTAGCCAACACGGCACAAGGTCACTGCATGAGGAGCCCAAGAATGGACAGCTCATCCACATTCGTGGAGATAATTAGGATTAATTAGGCATGTGGGGATGGGCGATCCCTTGGGCATGCCAAGGACTCACTGATAGGCTTCCTGTTCCTAAGTCTCCATGACAAAAAAAAAACCGATCCATTAAAATGCAGATGTACTTTGAAGGAAAAGGCATTGATCTGTAAGAGTTGGAGAATGTTCATACTTTATATTCAGGGAAAACATGAGCTGAACAGTAGACATCATACATCAGGAAGCCCTGGTGCGTCTTCAGACCCTCAGTGTGTGAAGATGCCTGCAGACCTATTTCCATGGAGAAACCCAAAGGCAAATGTACAGATGAGGCCATTATGAGGCCAGAAACCTAGTCACCTTGTGTCAGATGTTGGACCCTGATTACAAAGCACTAGAGATGCTTACAAAATGCAAAAGGATGGTCTATGCGCATATTCCTATAAAATTACTGAAATGTTTTCAAAACTTTCAAGATATACATCTATCTTTTTTATTTAAATTTAACAATGGTTATATTACATATTTTCATCATCAGATCAGTTTAGATTAATAGATATAGATATATAAGATTGATCAAACAATTAAACATTAACTACATATGTCTTTGATTTGAGATTTATTTTTCTTTCTAAAAGTTCATGACACCCAGAAAATACCTGGTATTTATTTGTTTGTTTTTAATTTTTTGGCTTTTTAAAAAACAAACTATGATTGTATTGGTAGTGGTGTGATTTACGCCAAGCTTGTGAGAGGTGTTAGGTGAACTGAACATTTTTAGTGACAAATAGAAAACAAACCGTGTTCTTCTCAGCCATTCCTTATTTGAAGCGCCCGTGTTTTGATAGTCTGTGAATGGACATGGAGCAGTCGCAGCTCCTTAGAGTCTGATGCCAGTCAGTTAAGCTGGGGCTGGCACATTGGGTGCCAAGTGTTGGAAGCAGCCCAGTGCTGTGCCCACAGGAAGATAATGTGCGTGTTGTTCCATTTTCCAGGCTGCTCTACCGCTGAAGGTAGCTCTGAAAGCCAGCTCTGGTTGAAATCAAGAGGGGAGTCATCAAAAGAACATGAAAATATCTGAAGACTTGCAATTTCTGAAGAGAAGGGGGCAGGGCAGAAAACAAAGGAGAAGCCCTTCCTGCAAACAGGGCATCATGTTGCAGGCAAGTGCGAGGTCCCGGGCAGACAGCACTCCAGCCAGGGTAAAGGCTTGGGCTCATCTCAGAGAGCAGCCTGAGTGGCCTTGCCCTGAACTTGCACATGGTGAGGCCCCCAGAAACAGCAGGGCGAAGGAGATCCACAGGGACCATGTGGGGAAAGTGAGCTCTTAGCCAGGTTATGGATGCATCAGTTTCCCAATCTAACATCCTTTCCCCATACTTTTTTTTTTTTTTTTTCTTCAGTACTGGGGATTGAGCCCTGTTCTGTTTAATTTTTTAAGACAGGGTTGTACAATATTAACTTGCCTGGCCTGGTCATCAACTTGCCATCTTCCTGGGTCAGTCTCCCAAGGTGCTAGGATTGTAGGCATGCACCACTCTGCCTGGCTACCTAAGAAGATGCCATTCCAGCCAGTTCAAGCAGAACCAATGCATAGCTCAGGCCCACCAATCACAGGGCCTGACTGTTGACCACAGTGATTTGCATGCCTCTGGAGTCACAGCATGCCACTGGAGTGGTGCCAGAGACTCTGCAAATTGAGATGTGTGAGTGGAAAGAGCTCTCCACCTCCATGATGTGGTGCCCAACCACGTGGTTTGGAATTGGGGTCATCTTGTCTACCTCATCATCACCAAATGGGTACTCTACTCGGGCAATTGCTGCTGAGGTGATCCTTAGGCCAGTCCTTCCAGGTCCTAAGACTTACATTCCTTCCACAAAAGCTCTTGAGAAAAAAAAAAAAAAAAAAGTCTTCATTAGGAAGGAGATAAGGGCTTAAACACTAGCTCCTCCATCAAAAAAGTGAGCTCTTTGGAACAGCAGAGGGGTTTTGTGAGGAACAACCATAAGCTTCTTTTGAAATAGAGGAAACCCAATCTGGGGAAAGGTGAAATGTAGAAATAAAGCTCTAACCACATATCTCCTTCAAGAACCACTGGGCCTCTACAGGCAAAGTGTGCTTCTAGGAAAATGCCATTTTAGAGATGCTTTGATGGAGTTTGAGCCGACTTCTCACGTTTCTGAGCACAGTTCCAGGATGAGAAGACAGAAAGCAGCAGACACTACTGCTCACCTCACCTCACCTCACCTCTTTGCTTTCATGGTTAAAGAATCACCACTCTGAGGGTTACGCCAACCCTTTCTCTTCATCTTGGCCAAGGCGTTCATCAGCACAGCTTACCAGTCACATGTTGTATTGGGAATCTGAAAGGTACTCCTAGCTCATCGTGCCTGAGGATGACACAGAGAGGTGCTGTCGCCTCATGTTTACGGAAGATAAACAAGAAACAGAGGTCTGGCACTGACTTGAGGTTTCTTCCTTGTAGGCGGTGGAGCCAGGATTTGACCCCAGGCATGTCTAACTCCACATTTCCAAACCTCCCTGCCCAGTAGTTATTAGCATTCATTGAAAATGACCCCTCAGTCCTTTCAAATAGTCCCACAAGCAACACCACTCCACCCCATTACCCATGACCGTAGGAAACAGTACAAGGTAATTATAGCATAGACCCCAGCCACTAGCTCCGGGCTTTTATGACTACACTGCCAAATTGCTCCCAGCCATTCAGGAAATGTTCAGACACTTTCTCAGATTCCAGCTAAAACATTAACGATGTGACCCTGGGGAACAGAGATCTCACAGGGTGGTAATGGGATATAAAATTTGCAAGCTTGAGGTCAGTGGCCTAAACTGGGGGTGTGAAGCAACAGTGGCCCATGCAGGATTAAAATCTGCTTGCCTGTATGAAAGCTGCTTGTCAAGACCTTCCTCACTTGTCCACGTGGTCCCTGACACTGGCCCCACTGGGACAGACATCCTGTGCTGGGAGCCTCCACCATCAGCAAGGCAGCATAGAGGAGTCAAAATCCCTCCTGACAGCTTTCCTCCACCAGGATGACCTCTCGTCTGGGCCCAAGAGGAAAACGGAGAAGTATCCAAGTCTGCATTGTGTGAGAGGCCTATTTGTGTCAAGCACAGCAGAGGGTGTGCAGACACCAGGCACTTCTCCAGAGCATGAGCACCAAGAAGCCCAACCCACCAACCAACAACACAATTCTACTTAAGTCCACTCTGACTGCCACATGGCTCCCCCCTCATAGGGTAGGGAAGAAAACCAGCACCATGATCCTCTCCATTCCTGGGTTTCAGTGTCTGTAAGTGTCTGAAATATGTTCTGTCTGTCTCTCATCCATAATATTTTTTTGAGGGGGGGGTCTTTCTTGAGACAGGGTCTTGCTTTGCAGTTCAGGCTGGCCTTGAGCTCAATTTTTTGTAACCCAGACTGGTCTCAAACTCACACTGATCCTCCTGCCTCAGCCTCCCCAGTGCTGGGATTACAGGCATGTGCCACCACGCCCAGCTCCATAATATTTTTCTAAAGATAAAGGTCTGGGTAGGGAAGAAAATCTGAGCTATGACCTCATTTAAAAAAAAAATTAGCAATAACAAGAGTGTTTAGAAAAAAGGATTCATCGAAGGGATAGACCTGTTAGGGTCTGGTGATGCCATCTTATAAATTAGCATGGACAGGGAAAGGGAGTTGTAGACAAGAACCATTACCTATTGTGGCAGTGGTCACCTAATGTCACACGCATTAGGTGTGACGAGCTGCCTGCTCCTCTCTGTGCACCCCTAGTCACTTTGGAACCATTCCTGGCACCCAGGCACCTGTCTATTTGCCATGGTCTAGCCCTCCTCCAAAAGCTCTCTGTCCTTCAAATGGACCATGAAGTCCCCAGATCTCCCAGTACCAATACCAGCAGGCAGACTAAAGTTGTCACCAATGTGTGCCACAACTCAGTACTTGCTGTGTCCGGCCCCAGTCCATGGCTAATACAGCTTCACTCCCCTTACAAAAACCTGCCACTGTTTCTGTTTTTGAAGACCCCACACCTTCCAGGTAAACATTTGACTTGGGATTTAATTGTTTTCCTCAGCGTTCCAACTCTTCCCTGGTAGTCCCCCCACCCCCCACCCCGGGCTTCCCTGTCTCATGTGTAGCTCAGGTGGCAAAAACGCAGAAGAAAGAAAAGAATTTCATTTTAAAATGAAAGAAGGCCCTGTCTCCAGAGTGCCTTCTTTTTATGAACAGAGTTCTCACCACATGCACCAGTGACACTCCATCCACAGGACCAACAGGAATCCTGCCTCCCGACACCGGCACCGTGAAGTAGAATGTTCTATATTTGGACTTTGATGTGTTTGAATACTTATATTTGAATGTAAGTATGACTGATAGTCTAGGAATTCATAGCCCTCGCATACACCGACCCAAATCACTCAAGTGCTGGAGCAATTCTCCCATTCCAAGCGGACCACTGTCTGGAACGCAGGTCTCGCTGAGAATGGCAGAGCTAGAAGATTTCTCTTTTGCCTTCCACACTGAGGGAGCTGCACCAGTAGACACTGCCATAACTATAACCAACAAACTAAAGAAAAAGCCACTGATATAACATTTTACAGTCACGAGAAGCTGAAAACCAGGATTTGATATAAAGGTGCCCATCCATGACTCACATTTGACTACAGGGCCTACTCTAGTTTTGTCTATGAAAAACAGGCTACCTTCACTTGGGCCAAAGTAATGGTGTTCATTAATTCTATTGGCAGGCACATCCTTAGTTTTGGTTATTGTATGTAAACAATGATTCCAAAAATAACTGAGGTGAGTTACACCAACACATGTATAAAACTGAGGCTGTGGATATAAACTGAAAGTAAAATTCCTTATGGAAAGAAAATGAAACATACAAACACCTATGTTAATAAATCAAGGGTTGTGGTGCATTAACTTTGTAACAGACTCTTACAAACTCAAGGAAGAAAGGAATTTTATAATTCTTATACTCACATGAAGCATACCAGTTTACTAGGGGTTATCACCTCATTCCTGGGGGCTGTATGTTCTTTGCATAAAGAATTGAGGATGGAAATGAGGACTGGGGTCCTTAATATGAACTCAGCATTGCTCAGGTAGTGTTTTTATCCCCATCACAGTGGAGAACTAAGCCAATTACCCCAATCAGGTTAGGATAAAGCTTCAACATAGGACTGCCTTCTCAAAGCCAGCTTGCCTGAACGGGGCCTCCAGAGATGCCCCAGCAGTTCCAGTGTTGCCCCTGCAGATACATGCTGCTCCTCATGGCCAAACGAAGGGCACCTGATCACTGACAACTGCTCCCGACAGCCTGCAGTCAATGGTAGAAGAGAAGCAAGCAACTAGGAGTCAGGAGTTGTTCTTGCAAAGCAGCTCGCACTGGAGCCAGCCTTAGGCAAGATCCGGTCACTGCATTTGGGACTCAGTCCCTCCCATGCGGAAAAACTCTCCATGGTGGCCCAGAAGGAGACTGCAAGGAGAAACAGCTTTAGAACAGAGATCCCCACTGCCCAAGGCCAGAGAGTAAGGGCTTTACTGCCCCACTCCTCCCACCCCTGCACCGTGCACTTAGGGCACCCACGTCAACATAAGCACGCACAGATGACCCTGCCACACCAGGCACTGATCCTTGCCTAATCTTCTGACCCACAGGTTCGTGAGAACTAATGAAATGATCATCTAAGATAAGTTGTTACACAACTGTAGGATAAGCAAAACCCTCACAAATGGAAACGGCATGCTTGAGCAGTCCAGAGTCCCGGAGCAGCCTCACAAGCCTATGCTTTCTCATGAAAGGTGTGATGGGGCCCTCGTGTGCAGCAGCAATGTGCATGGTGCTCTTAGTTCACCTTCTCGTAGTCTCAGTACCACTGGCCAAGAGCTGCCTGTGATGTGCCAGCCAGATAGCTCAGGGGATTAAAGCATAGACTCAGGGACCAGGCTTAGATCCCCAGCGTGCTGTGCTGGTCCCACCCCCAGGGCACGCTAAAACGGTGATTGAGACTGGGTACGGTGGCGCAAGCCTGTAATCCCCGCACTTGGGAGGCTGAAAAAAGGAAGATCACTACGAGTCCCATCTACATAGTGAGACCCTGTAGACCCTGTACTAAATACCTAATAGGAAGACAGCTGCCTGTGCTGCCACTAGAGCTGTCACAGCCTCCCACCCTATTCCTGCCAGCAGCCCTTCTGTGCCCTGTCACCGCTGCCTCTGCCTCCCAAATTTCCACTCTGCCTAACTGCTCAGCCTGCCCAACACTGCCACAATGGCAAAGCTGCAAAGATCATCCTCCCGTCTTAGAATTCTCTAACAATGAGCATCCATTAGAGGGCAAGTCTGGAGCCAGCAGTTGCGGTAATTCCAGCTCCAAAAAGCTCGTAGTTAGATCTTGGGGTAGCAGGGAGAGAATTCTCTAATAGTTGCCTATTGTTGCCTTTCAAACCAGAAATGCGCTTCATGCCTCACTCTATAGTGGCTGGCACAAAATACCTACAACTAAAGGGTGAAAGGTTTGTTTGGGCTCGTGGATTCCAGAGGGCTCAGTCCACAGCGAGCTGGATCCAACACAGGAACTGCCCAGTAGAAGGGCCTGCACTGGGAAAGCTGCTCTCGTAGTAATCAGGAAGCAGAGAGCAAAGGGAGGAGCCAGGGACAAGAGCACGCCGGCCCAGGTCGCGGGCACGTGGCCCTCCTCTTCCAACCCCGTCTTGCATCCCAACAGCGCGCAGAGCTCTGAACTCCTAAGGGACTGAGCCCCTGGTGAGTACAGTGCCCCTGTGGTCCCCTTGCTTCCAAAAGCCCCACTCGGAACAAAGGAGAGGTCACACCCCTCTGCTACCTCTAGCAACGTCTTGCGTACAGGCTTGCCAAAGAGCCCGAGGCTGCCGACTGCATAGCTCCAGGGTGCTAGCCTCACAGACCTCACGATGGACAAAGCGAGTCCAATTAAACGACTTTCCCTGTTTCTTTTTAATTTTATTTTTAATTTTATTTTGTGAAGGGAGTCTGGCTGATCTGCTAATGGCCCAAGCTGGGCTTGGATTTGCAATCCTCCTGCCTCAGCCTCTCAGATTACTGGGACTAGAGGCCTCTGCCATCACATCTGACCCCCTGTATGCTTTTTCCACTCAGATTTTTCCTTTCTCTCCTCTACTTCCTCAAACTCTAGTTTATTTAATTAACCCAACCTACTCAATTGGCCAATCCAGGTTGGTCAGACTGACCACAGGAAATTTTATCTGTTGGCCACCTACTACATGTGCAGTCCCTAGGCATCCTTAGAAATAAAATTTCTGTCTTCAAGATACCCTCAGTCCTAGTGGACAGTTGCTCTTTATCACAGTGATCAGAGGCTAGAAAACTTCCCATGAAGAGTCACCTGGCAAATGCTTCACTTTTGCAGCCACTCCGTCTCACATGTCACATCTGTGTCCCCACTGCACAAGCAGTCGGAGATGGCACAAAGAGGGTCACGGATTTAATTCAGTAAAACTTAATTGCCACAACCAGCTGGTGGGGTTCACATTTTGCCAGCCTGAAGACTTTTCTTTTCGACCCCGTTCCCACCCCAGAGCTTCCCTTGGCTTATTAGAGTGTCTGTCACCAACCAATGCTGGGTCTCCCCGGCAGCACTGGTAGTCAGAATTCTGGGAAAGCAAAACCACCCTAGGTATGGAGGAAAGACTTCTATCAGGCTTATTAGACTGCAGCAGCAGTTAAATACTAAGAAATCTGACAATGCAACTGGATGTCCCAACCTTGTTAATGCCCTAGAGTAATCCCTGAAACTCTGTGTGCCACTATTTCTTCCTGTTTATACAGGCAAAATGTTCAACCTCCCCCACCTAAGGAGGTATGGAAAGAGCTGATATTTTTAAAGTGCAATCCTGACTCATACAACAATGCTTTGCTATTTTTTAACCATCACTGCTATAATTTAATGTAAGAACAAATTGGCTCTGAGTTTATATGCCAATTTCCTTGCAAAGAGAAATCCCACATGCAAATCCATCAGGAGAGAAATTTACCATGTAGTGCACAAAAGTGTAAGAGATTCTGGGTGATAAAATAACCCAACAAGTCCACTCTGAGCCCCAGACACTGTGGGGAGAGGATGCCCACGACAGTCATCCACCACCCTCAAGAAAAGTGTGAGATGTGGCATTAAAATACAGCATACCTAGCCCAGGACCCCTTCCCCTCCTCTGACATTCTAGGGCTCTCTGTTTCACTTTGCAGAGATGGTAGAAAGCATTTCTTATGAACTGTACAACACTGTGATTAACTGAGGGTCCTCATCTCAGCATGACATATTAGGAATGCTCAGTGGAGTTCCACTGATATCTTAGTTCCACATTTTTACCCAGGGGAATGAAAAACCAAAACCATAACTACAACAACGGCGAAAGAAAAGTGACCATTAACCCTTCCATCTTGAAACTATAACCCTGCATACCTCAGCTCCCATCATCTATAAAAGGAAGTTAGTAAAAAGACCCTCCCCACAGAGAGACTATGTTAAATTATTGTCACATGACTAGCATTTATAATAGTGTCTGGCACAGAAATGTCACCTAAGTGTTACCTATTATAGTTCCATGTATCACTAGAGAGGGTCCCGATTCACAATGGTTCGATTTATGCTTTTGTTGAACTTTATCATGATGGTGCAAAAACAATACGTAGTCAGTAGAAACCTCATTGCAAATGCTGAATTTTTATCTTTTTCCCGATTAGGAAATATGTAGGCACCATACTCTCTGAAAATGCCACACGATATTTATGAGGATGTAACCCCATTTTAATTCGGGAAACACACAGATTTATTTTTATTTACTACTAGACTGCAGACCTTCCCACTGTTGATTGCTATTTCTTAAATATCAACTCTACTAACTGAGAAGACCTCCAGCATATTGGCTCTAATGCTGATGTCCCACAAGGTAAATTCAAGCTGGAATTCAATCTAGGCTTCCTACATTAATGAACTTTTTGAACCCAGCCTGAACAAATAACTGGATGACATGCTCATGCCTTTCAAAATTCTACAGTCTAACGTGAAAACCAAGTTAAATAATCATGAAACACTAAACTCTCTTATGTCTACCAGAGAAGTCAGGCCTGATATATTACTGATTTCAGCTTTTGCAAAGAATTTCAAAGCAAAAAAATAATAAATTTAAGAGGTGGCTCCTTTGCTGAGTTAGTCTCTAGAATATTGTGAAACTAGTTTATTTCTCTTGGAAGAAAACATTACCATTGAAAATTAAAGCTAAAATTCCCAAGTGGATTAGATAAGCTGTATGATATACTACATGAGCACCAATAACATTGCAGTATTTTGCTTAGGACACTAAATAGTACTTAATGCCACAGAGGAGCAGGTCCACATGCTTTAAAATTCCCAGCATGCTTAAGGAGACGTCTGTGGCTCCGCTTCCTTTGCGCCTTGCTTCATTTCAATAGGAGGTGAAGTGTGTTTTAATCAATCTGTGTTGCCAACAGTACATGCATTCCCATGAGCACCCTCTCCTCAAGGTTGCCAAGTGGGTCACACAAGTATTTTACTTCTACCTTTTTTGTTCACAATGTGGGATTACTGAAAGCCTCTATGTAAGAATGTCTCTTTTAAAAACTGTGTCCTAATATTTTAGCTTAATCTTTTCAAGGTAAAGACAAACCAGACCCCAGCAGGAGTCTTTCCCTATATTTAATTATTAGCCCATCTGACTTCAGATGAAGTCCTAAAAGTCCTCTTTGTACAGTCAGATGGGCTTTATAAAGCCTACAGAACTTTTTCTGTGTTCCCTGCCACAGTTCTTTATTTTAATAACAGGCTTCTGTGTAATTAATCCCTGGGAGGCTGCCAGCGCATAATCTACCCTGTGTATGAACTGCTCCATGTGTATCTAAACAGTAATAAGACCTGTGGAAAAGGCAAACAAATAAACCAAGACCAAAAGGGCACACGCAGAAGGGGGTCAGCCATGAAACACACGGGGCTCACCTACCTATAAACTAGGGAACAAGAATAGAAGGCTCCATCCAGATAACTAGAAACTTGGGGAAAGGAGGTCTTGCTGTAAGGAATGTTTCCCTTTGACACTGAGCTGCAAAATTTCCTTATTTGGGAGCTAAAGCAATAAAGCAATCATAAATAAAGCAATAAGGCGATCATAACTAATACTACTCAAGTACAGTTGGCTTGGGCATGTGTGTGTGTGTGTGTGTGTGTGTGTGTGTGTGTGTGTGCGCGCGCAAAACCCTCAACTGTTTCCCACACTTCCTATCTCATCACAGAAGTGTAAAATGCAGCTGAGAAAAATTTTTGTGGAGCTGGCCAAATAGCTCAGCGGATTAAAGCGCCTGCTTAGGCACAGCACAGCTGCTGGGGTTCGATCCCTGGTGTCCTGTGCCAGCCCCCCTCCCTCTCCCCACAAGCTGAGATGGCAACTGAGACTGGGTGTGGTGATGCACGCCCATAATCCCAGATCTTGAAAGACTGAACTCAGGCACATCACTAAGAGTCCAATCTACACAGTGAGACCACGTAGATCCTGTAGACTCTAAAAATATATATAAAAAAAAAAAAATCTTGTGAGCAGAAATACAGAGCTAGGACTTTATTACTTCTCAGAAATTTATTTCATCCACATCAAGCAGTGATGGGCAAGGGAAAACGACCATACACTGACAATTTGAAAATACTTTAGAAACTTGCAAAATCCTCACTTGAAAATAGAGAAAAACAGTATTTGCAGAGTGAATGAGGACCACATTCAATCAAGAAAAAAAAAAAAAAAAGAGATTTCCTGTTAAAGCAGAAATTGGCAAGTTAAGCAAGCACAGCAAAAGCAGGGAAGAAATCTGAGGGTGCGTAAATTCTCACAGTGAAGTGACTTCTGCTGACCACTAGGGAGGGGCTGAAGAGGAAGGAGGGCAAGAAGACAGCTGGGCTGTCACCCCCAGGAGGGAGACGGAGGCCAGCTCAGGTCCCTGCAGAGAAGGCATGGTAGGGACAGGAGCTCTGACCAGGGCAGTTCTGCAGTCACCTGCCAGACCAGGAGAAGCAGCCACAGCGCCTGGGGGATGCCTGGCCAAGGCAGGTCAGACAGGATGAGTTTAAGGAAATATTAGGGAGATGCTGAAAAGTGCTGTTACCAAAGTCCCATCCAATAGCCCCTGGGGTCACAAGCCACTGTCATTTCCTGAACCACGCCATTTCCATCAAAATGGCAAATAGGTTTTTCTGCAGTCACAGGGGGTTAGTTTTGGACTGGGTAATAATTTAATGAGCAGAAACAGAAATTTCAAGCACTCCCTGGAAAGATGTTCTCTTGCCTAGCCGGTGTTCCTGACTTACACAGGAGGGCACGGTTAAGAGATGCATCCATGTGAGACTGCAGTGGCCACGAGCAGAGAGAAGAAACTCCAAATGCAATTCAAGTTTCATGTCAGATGAGCGCCTGTTTAAAATCCACAGGGAGCCCTTTGGCCCAGCTTCAATCACTTCCTACCACACATCGGCCTGCACACGTACACATGGCCTACAGGAGGACATGGGGAACAGCAAACTATTTCAATTGAAATAGCCATTGTTATGGGGCTGTTCTGGCTGCATTCTGGAATGCTGAATCCCAAAACATACATGAGACAGATCCACATGCAAAACAGGTAAATGCACCAAAGGTAAATTAAGAGAGAACAAGGCTCAGAATATTATATACATTATACTCCATGTATCAAAAGAGATGTGTACACAGATATGTGTGTGTACCTATATATGTGTCAATGATTATGTGGACATGTATACATATTTATGTGTGCACTTATACGCCTATAATATTTCTAGAAATTTATAGAAGAAAACAATCAGAAAGGTAGAAGGGGAATAACTCTTATCCTTTTAAATTGTTATTATTAACCATCAAATGCAGATCAATAGCCTTGTAGGTGACATGAGAATTTGAGGCACTCATAATTGGCTATTCTATGAATACCAGCTTTCAGGACAGCTTTCTAAACACTGGGCAATAGGCTATGATCTGTTAGTGATCAAACACCACAAGAAATGGAGAGAGGTGTTTCTCTAAAATCATTGAAAAATTGCAAAACCCACAGAAATCAGCGCCGGCATGCATGGGGGCAAGGCATGCTGGGTGGCAGCCATGGAGAGCTCGGTGCCTGTCTTTCCATTCTAGGTTTCCCAAGGAACCTTGGGGCTGGTGACAGCCTCGGAGATGACACAAATGTCTGGCCAGACCTAATGTCTCGCAGGCGGTTGTCACCCTCGGAGCTCAACCCCAACTTCCTCTCTCTGTATTTACCCCTGGGACCAGTGCCACTAGGAACAGACAGTAAGATAACTCTGCAGGGAAGTATATCATTTTTTAAGGGAAAAAAGTGCAGCATATGAAGTCGTCCTGAAAACCTGGGCAAGCCAGCCTTGTAGCCCATTTGTCCAACTTGTGACATGCCATCCCCACAGGGCAAGAAACTTCTGTCACCCAGGGCAAGAGCAGTGTCTAACCAAGCAGACTGAATTTCACTTCCCACATGGCAGGGATTCCCAGTTTATCTTTCCCCAACACCGAGATGGCATCAAATTCATCATAACCATTTTCTGGGGTAAGAAAATCATGTGTGTCTTGCCACAGCCTGAGAGCTTAGCAAGGCCAAGCCATCTTGTCTCTCGCCAGCTCACGCACGGACTCAGAGACAGCTCTACTCCCCTGACTGCACTGTTTCTTCTAGGGCCTAGACCCCCAAAATACAAACTTCACTACATATCACAATTAAAACCACCCACACCAAAAAAAGAGAATGGGTGGGCAGCTTCCCTTGGTCACCAGGGGCCCCAAGATCAAGCCACAGAGCACTCAGAAAAAGCAACCGTGAGAATTATGAGCTTAGTAGAAAGTCTGTGCATGTTTCTGCATATTTACTGTCTAGAATATATATATACATATATATATGTATATATATATACATATATATGTATATATATATATGTATATATATGTATATATATACATATATATATGTATATATATATTGTTATTTATAGTCAGTTCTCCTGTTTCTGTAGAGGTCTAAACATAACTTCAGACTTCTCTTTCAGTCTGAAAAAATTTTAAAAAAGAAAATACATTCCCACCATCCATTAACCCAGAAGCTCACAATTCCTACCCACCAACCTACCTAGTTTAAATCTCTTTCTATAGAAGCACCTTGGCTAACCAGGGATGGTCAGTCCCATGGGCAGGCATGAGAGGCTGGCCAGGGACACCCCTGCTAGGTGACACGGAGACCCTACAGAAGCCAAGTGCACCTTCCCTGAAATGCTGGCTCTGGCGGGCTCCTAGTGTAGATATCTGAAAGGGATATCTACACTCTACTGAAAGGGAGGGTAGCAAGAGCACTCCCAGGTTTTCAAACGCATCATCTACAGAAAGGGCAGCTAGGAGCCTTGGGTGACCTCCTGTTACTTGGATCTTTTTCCTTGCCTCCATCCCTTACAAAGACTGCCACAAGAAAAGTACTAGCACAGCCAACACTGGTAGAAAGAGAAAACGCAGGCCTCTCTCTGTCTCTGTCTCTCTCTCTCTCTCTCTCTCTCTCTCTCTCTCTCTCTCTCTCTCAACTCCTCCCCTTTTCCAAACTCCAGGAACCTTTTTTTGCCTTCCAAAAATTGGCCTCCACAATGGCCCAAGATTCCTTTTACGCACGACCCCTCCCCTGGGGCAGGAATCCCTCTGGCCAGGAGTGAGGCGGCTGGGTCCCAACGCAGCGAAGGCTCAGCGACCTGGCACCACTAAGGTGACCCAAGGAGGCCTTGCCAAGGGTCCTTCACCTTGGAGAATCCACCCCGTTGGTGACTCCCGACCTTAGACTCGGAAAGGGGGAGGGGAGCGCCAGGGCCCAGGGAGGCAATTGCTTGTTCCCTTACCCCTTAAGCGCGTCGTGTCCCCCGCCGCCTCTCCTCTTAGCCCGGCTGGCTCGGGTCTCTTTCACGTTCCCAGTCTCCGAGTTGGCGTCAGCGCCGTGGCTCGTGTAGGACGCGAGAAGAACGGTAAATCCCAGGGCGACCTCCAGCAGCCCCCCTGGCCGCATGATGCCGAGCGGCCGCGCCCCGCCGCCTGTTGCCGCGCCCAAGGCGCCCGGAGCGCACTGCGCCGCTGTCCCGCTGTCCCGCTGTCCCGCTGTCCCGCTGTCCCGCTGTCCCGCTGTCCCGCTATCTGATCGTCCTGGCCGGGCTGCTCCCGCTTCAGGCTGTCCTTGCCAGCTGCAAGAGACACAGATCCCGCGGGGGGCGACGTTCAGACGCGAGATGCTGAGCCCGCGGTCCCGCTCCGAGTCCCGCGCGCCGCCTGCTCGTGGCGCAGTTACTTGGCGAGTGGAGATCGCCGGGTCCCCAGCCGGCCGCACAGCTCCGGCAACCCCTCGGTCCCCGAGCCAGCTGCAAGCCTGGCGCCCTGAACCCCGTATCCCAAGGGCTTCGGCCCGGGACGATCGCGCCCGGGGGGCTCTCGGTGGCACCGATTGCGCGCGTCGCACCCGGAGCGCCCAGCCCGAGCCTGTACAGTGCGCGCCCGCCAAGCCGGCCCGACCCGCCACAGAGCTGTCAGCCAGGCCCGGCCCCGACCCCCGGCCCTGAACCCGGCCCGGCCTGTGGACCCACTGGGCGAGCGGCGCTACGACCCCGACCCGCGGTCCCGGCCTCGCACTGCGCGCCCCGCGGTCCCGGACGCCGTCGCGCTGCACCGCCGTCTGCCCGGTTCCGCGCCCCCTCCCGCCCCACCTCTTCAAGTATCGTCCGCGCGGCGCCTTCTCGCGAGAGAAATACTTTTTTAAAAAAAAGAAAGAAAAAGAAAACGACACCCCCTCCTCCGTCCTGCGTCTCCACCCCACCCGGCCCCGCTCGTCCTCCCTTTCCACTCCTCGCTGCCAGCCGGGCCTGGGCGCAGCCGCCGTGCGAGGCAGAACCGGCGGGGGGAGGCGAGGTGATGGGGGCCGTAGAGTATGGTACCCAGTTGGGGGGTGAGGGTGAGCTGGGTGCCAGCCAGCTGGGGGTGGGTGGTGGCTGAGGGGGCAGGGAGGGCACGGAGTGACAGGGAGGGGCGAGTCGGTGCCAGCCTGGGGCCCGGGGAGGGTGCCGCAGCAGGAAAGGTCGGACCTGCGACCCCTGAGCTCCTGGCGCGGAAAACCGTGCCACCTGCCCCAAAATGTGCACGGGTGCCCAAGGAGCCTGGTCCTGCCGCCCTCGTCCTCTAGGGCGCCGAGATCTGGACCTTGCCACCCTCCCCGCGGGTTCCTAAGCCCACCCAGGCCCAGACCGAGGCCTGGCTAAAGTCCAGGTGGCTTTGCTGGATGGGCTGGCCTCGGGCAGCAAAGTGTGGTTCTGTGGCCCAGCCCATGATGAAGTCAATAATCATACAGGAACTTAACTTTGTCTCTCTTCGAACAAGACCCAAAATATACGAAATGAAAGACAGGTAATAAAAAACACGAAGACAAGCCTTTATCACAGCAGAGCGGGACAGAAAGAAAGGGGACGGAAAGGGAGCGAAGATGTCACGGTTGTGCACAGCTCCCCACGATGAATGCAACCATTGTACACCGCAGACATGGACTCATAAAAATAAACTTTTTAACAAGGTTATTAAAATAATAAAAAGATTGAAGCTCCCCCCAGTTGACCCTATTTATACACCCACACCCTAGTGCACAGGAGGGCACACACAGGGCTGCCCGCTCAGCATGTGAAAAGTACAGTGAATTCGGGGACACTTTGGGAGTCTGAGAGTCCAACTCGGCCCTGGCCAAACAACCAGAGCTCCCAGAAAATCCCTACACTGCACCCACCAGCTGTCAGGCTAGGAATGGAGTGGGTACCCTGAGGGTACAGCCGGTGCAGGGGGCAGTCCTTATGTGGAAGCCCCTCTGCCCAGAGGGCGGGAGCTGGAAGCGTTTCTCAGCTTCTTCCCAAGTCCTGGGTGGACCCATGTGCATTATAATGGTGAAGATGGTCCTGCTGGACAGCTGTGATTGACGGACTTCAAGACCAACAGTGAAAATGGAAAATAGCCATTGGAATGTCACGGTCTTAATAATGCAATGTCCAGTCTGAGGCCTAAACTACAAAATGTCTCTGTAAATGCAAGTTTTGGGGGTTGTTTTTGTACCAGAGATCAAACTCAGGACCTTGAGCTTGCCAAGCCAGCGACTATACCACTGAGCTATAGCCCTGGCCCCAATCCAAGCTTTGCAAAGCTGAGAAAAGAAGGTTATTCATTCCAATTATATCTACTGGGCACCAGCTACCCCGTACTGGAGCATGAGGAGTGGACTTGGGGAAGCAACACACAAATGGTCTGGCCTCACCCACCAGTGAGCCTGTGAAGAGATGCAGGCTGGACCCAAGTCATGACCCACTGGTAAGGGCCAATCAGTCCAGGCGATTTGCTCGGAGGATACATGACACTGTGGCTGGTGGCTAAGGCTGAACAGAGGAAGGGACATGTAGCTTAAACATGACTAGACCTGGCTTACAGAGAGGGCAGTGGTTATCAACCCTGGCAATGGAACAGCCTAGGAAATTTAAGAAAAAATATGACATGGAGGCCCAAATCCAGAGGTTGTGGGTAGAGCTTTGGACTTGGATTAAAAAAAAAAAAAAAAAAAATCCCAGATAGAGAGAGGTAAAGAAGAAGAGTGATCAATCAAAAGATACAGTACATGTTTTAAAACTTTTTAAAAGTGTGTTGTAGTAAAAAGACAAATTGCTAAGAACAATGGAATATGTACTTCCAACAGGAAGGGAAATATTCGGAGTATATTAGGAAGGATTGATGGCCAATGTGTGTTTTACTAGACTAAGCATTTAATGTAAATAATCGCTGTAGTTCCTGATCTGTAGGGCACCTCTCATTGATCAGCCAGTTAGAGTAATTTTCTTTCTTCCTCTTCTTTGTTTCTTGGCACTGTGGCCAGATCTGGCATGGGTCTGATGATGCCAGGCCTTTGGCATCCTGCCTGAAGAATTGCCCAGACAGCATATGAACTTGAAAAACGTTTAGTTACAGTAGCAGAAGTAAAAGGAAAAGTGAAGAATAAAAGTATAAGAGACATCAAAATGTATCCAGAAGTTGTTATGACAGTATCTTGACAGCTTCCCACAGTGGACAGGTTATGTCCCGTTGCTTCTCTTCTGTTCTGCTTCTTTATAACTGACAGGCTTCATTCTGTTTCCCAGCCAGCCTGCCATGCCCTGATTTCCTGCCTCATTCTCCCCCTTAACGTCATAAATCCCCATAACTCTTTATGGGGTTGTTGAAGGAGTGGATATTTTGATTTTTATGTAGCTAATTCCTTCTGAAAGGGACTGTAGGCCTACGTACCAGGAGTTCTGTACTCTCTAACTACTTTACTATTGTATAGTTTTCTGGAGAAAAAGCTGTCCATAAGCAACAAGAAAAGAGTTACGGTAATGGAGGAAGGCTCGGTGAATCTGTCTGGAGCCTGTGGCTACCACTGCATCTCCATGGTGAATCTACTAATCTGCATGTGAAGCCAGCCCAGGGTACTGCTTTCTGAAGAGGATCCTCAGATCTTCAAGAGGTCCACAGGAATAGAGCCTTGGTCCTGTGGAAATTTAAATGATTGTTAGAACCATTTCCCATAAAGGATGTTTAAGTTTGTCACTGTGTTCTTTGAGGAAAGACAAGAATGGTTTTTCAGGAACTAGGAACAAAGGCTAGACCTGAGGGGCTGAAAGGCTGACCACTTGTCCCCCTGTGAGTGGAACTGGCTTTCCCTGGAAGATAGACCACTTCTAGGAGTTAAGTTAGCAAGCACCCCATTTTAGACTATCTTATGGCCATGAGGGTGGAGGAGGCTTTGAGGTAGTATAGGTCTCCCTCGCACACACCTCTGCATGGCTCCTGGCCTCTTTCTGGCCTTGTTGCTGATAGAAGGTCACCTAGCCAAACAAAAACAACACCGCTGGAGTTTCCAGTCTCCAGAGGAACAGGGGTGGTTGGCCAGCACATGGAAAAGGGTGCTGGATTCATCCTCCCTCTTCAGGTCTTGGCCTTCCCCAGTTGAAAGCAAGGACAGATTCACCCAGCCTCATCTCACACTGATGAATCAGGAAGGCACCAGGCAAGCCAGCACCCCTTGCTAGCACTCACTGGGCAGCCCTGAGTCACAGGAGTATCTTGGAACCAAGGGCATCTTGGGAGGGACTGCTCCCCCTCATCTCACTCTGAATCCCAGAACAGGAATGACTGTGGATGTTTCTGGAATGTCCAAGGGAAGGTGCAGCATCAAGAGGAGAAGAACTGTGGCTGCCAACTCCCTACAGGAGCCTCCTCGATGAGGACGTGAGGGGCAGCGCTTCCACGGAGGCCTGATGGGAGGTGTCAATGGAGGCAGAATTGAGGAGATGGAAGCAGAGGGTGTCAAAGAGGCCCACATCTGCCCTTGTGAGATGGATGGAGAACTGAAGGCAAGACCATCAATAGCATCACTTCCTTCCTTCCTTTCTTTCTTTCTTTCTTTCTTTCTTTCTTTCTCTCTCTCTCTCTCTTTCTTTCTTAGGGATCATTCTCAGTACTGTAATTTCTGGGGTTTTTTTTTTTTTCCAGAGATAAGGTGACACAGAAGCTTAAACATAAGAGATTTCAATCCACGTTCCATGGCTTTTTCAAAAATGATCTGAATGTGAAATAGTATCATAATTTAAGTTTCCTTTCCAGACCCATCATCCTCCATTTCACGGTTTACTCCAGACCTGAGTATTCCAGTGAAGATAAGTTGTTTTTTCTTCTTCAGACTGGCAGGGTCACATCATTCCCACTATTGAAGGACATGGCCTAAGATGAGGTCACTGGGATCTGTAGGGTCCTTTTCAAGATATTTTCCATGAAGCAGCCAAGGGCTTAGAGAGACAGAAAACTAGATCTGGGCTCCTTCTGTGTGTACCCCCTGCAGAAAGATGAGACCTGTTGGGGACGTAAAGCATCTCTAGGGGTGCCCAAGTACTCACTGGGCAGCTACTCCACTCAAAGCTCTGGTGGTCAACAGGGGTATCTTCCCTTACAAGCAGAGCCTTACTGGGGCTCTCTGCCTTGGAAACCTCCATGCTGTGGCACACTAACTCCTTGGCAAGTGGAGAGGGCACCCCCTCGGGTGCTGTTAGCCATTAAGAAACAGTAGATCTGATGGAGCCTCATAGGGCTTCCTGGCTGGGAATCAGTACCCTTGTTTTCATCCTGTCAGTACCTTAGTACTGGGCTTAAGGCAGTGGAGGTTGCCTGAATTTTTGAGAGGATCTAATGCAAGTCTCTTCTGTAATCTGAAGCAACAACATTAGCTTTTATCCATGAAGGTCTTACAGTATCTATTCATAAGACTGCTGGAATAAAATACTGAATGTCGAAATCCCCTTCCTCTTCCCTCAGCTTGAAAGAAATGGGCAAATACAGTGGTCAAAGGAAGCTGTAAGAAGCGCTAGGTTCCAGGTAATGGTCTGAATGCGATGAGTCACAGGGTTGCAGGTAGCTGCAGCCCTGGAAGAGATGGTATCAAAGAAACTTAAACCATGGCCTGAAGCAGACCAAAGGGTGGTGATGTGAATGTGTAAGGGAACAGGGCTGGCACTTAGGGTGACCCACTACCCCCTAAATATAAAGGTATGTCCAGCCTCCTCCCGTCTCCATGACGATCCCACCCATGGTCTGCCATGTTGCTCCCCACCATAAAACCACACAACTATCCTCCCCACAGTCATTAGCTCCCATGAGCTCGTGCTCGTGCAGGGGACTGTGTTCACATGGAGGGTGGGTGTGTTTGAGACAGCAGCCACTTCCCTCATCAGAGCTGCAACCATGACTGCCATCATATAGCCCCCAAAACCCACAGGAACCACTGCCATCACCAGGGACAGGGAAGATGCATTGCAGCACCCAGCCAGGTGCCATGCAAGCAATAGCATCAACAAACACTATCCTGGAAATCACTCTTGGGACATCTGTGACAAACACCAGCAGAGGCCTCAAGAAGCCAGCTGTTATGGTTTGCATATAGGTGTCCCCGCAAAGCCTCATGAAGTCATAAGGGGGCTTCTGGAATTTGTAATTGATTATTGTAGAACTGGGTGCTGCCCCTCCCCTGGGGAAGGTGATTTGCATCTCAATGTAAGAAAGGAAGAGAAGTTAGCTGCTAGAGCTGCTGCTAGCTCTCTCTTCACTCTTGCTCTTGTCTGCCATTATGAAAGGTTGTCCTCTGCCATGGGCCACTCTGCCTTGGAGCCAGCAAGGCCCACACATCTGGAGACAATCAAGAGGGCGGCTTGATCCCATGGGCTTTGCAGCTGCTGCCCAGTAGAACCACTTCAGCCCCCATCACCACCCAACCCAAGTGCACCCAGGTCATGCACAGAGTCACCTAGTGTGGTGAAACCTCCAGTTAATTGTGAGCTAAATAAACCTTTCCTTCCCTCATTTTGAACATCGGGTGTTTGTCCCAGCAACGAGAGAAGAGTAATAACTAAGATACCAGCCACCAGAGTGGAACCTGGCACGAGCAATGTTTCTGGCTGCTACAGCACTCTGCCAGATGACTTGGTTAACACACCAGTACCACACCGGGGCCAAGGTCTGCCCAGGAATGAGCCCAGGTCATGGAATTCTGCAATTCTCTGCTGGATTCTGCAACCTGCTTAGGACTTCTTTCTTAGTGTAAGAACTCATGCTGGAAAGGTTGTCTGTCAGTAAGGGAAAGGACATGGGGTGGAGCCACTGTGTCCCTTAACTCCCAGTCTCCATCATCATGCTAACAGTCATAAGCGTGAGGGCCCAGGTATGGGGAGCAGCACCTCAAGGCATCTGCCTAGATCACTGCAGCAAGGCTCCAGGGGACAGTCACCAAAGCGGCCACACCCATGAATAGCATGACAGGCACCTGAAGGCTCCAGCCTAAAGGCTCCTGGGTAAAGATGCCGCCTGACACAGACCAGTGCACTGAGGGTGAGGAGGGGATGTGGAGGACCAAAGAAAAGGCTACAAGACCAGACCCAAGCCCGGTGGCCACTGAGTCTCTCGGTAGAGTGCTGGCGCCTCATGTGCATTCCACATGGACGTAAATTGGAATGAAACTCATCCCAGAAGCTGCAGAAGCAGGAAGGCACTGAACGCCAGTGCGCCGGCAGCGCATCCGCCCACAGCCGCAGCCCCTGGCGGCCCAGTGAGGGGCTCTTTCTCAGTGCTGCCCACAGACGGCATGAGCGGCTTCCCAGCCCAAAGAGCCCCTGGTGGGGGTTATTCACTCACGGTGCTTCTATCAGATTTCCACATGGAAGAAAATAAAAACAAAAACACCTCAATGCATATGGCCAGGACATGATACAGGGCCACTGTGGCATTTCTGCTGTCTGTAGGACAGCCCTCATTCTGATAACTCATGTGTAAGTGTCTACATGACAGGGCCCAGGGTTTTTACTTATTTGTAATCTCAGTCAGCCTGTAAGCCATATATGAACTGAGCCACACAAGAGGTCAAAGCCTTGCTCTTTTTGTGGTCTTTTTAAAATTCTTTTTAAATGTATTTATTTGATATAGGGTCTCCATACATAGTTCAGTCTCATAGTGATCCTCCTGTCTCAGCATCCCCAGTGCTGCAATTACAGATGTGTGGCACCACACCCGATTTGGGGGTCAGCATGGCATGCCCAGGGTTCTGGAGCCCACACAGCATGCAGTACCGAGGATCAAACCTGGGTCGTTGCATTTGCCAGGCAGGCGCTTAGACCACTGAACTTACCCCTAGCCCTAGTGTGCTGTGTTTATAGTAAACTTCGAAGGCGACAGTTTAAATTTTCCTCTACTTCCTAGTTGGACTTGAGCATTTAGCTCATATTCTTAATCTGCTCTCCATGAGACCATCTAGGTTATTCAGGTGCTAGAGGAAATAGTTTGAGTTGTAGCTGAAGGCAGCAAAACCTGTGTTGTCAGCCTAGCTGAATGACTTTCAGAATCAGAGCCAGCCCACAGTGGGGCAAGCTTGACTGCTTGGTAAGTATGGCTTGGGATCAGGAAGGGTCTGTCCCTTGTCCCACTCTTGTGAGACGCCTGGTCTCCAGGTTTGATCCCCGGTACCACAGGCTACACAGGCCCCAGAACCCTGGGCGCACCATGCTGACCCCCAAATCGGGTGCCGTGGCACATGTCTGTAATCCCAGCGCTGAGGAGGCTGAGACGGGAGGATCTGTGTCACCACTGGCACCCCCATCGGGTCTTCCCTCAATGGGCACTCCCTCACCAGCACTGTGGCCAGGTGGCACAGCACCTGATGTTGCTAGGCTCTGCTGTTCCACCTCCGGAGCTGGCCTGGAAAATCTATGACTGTGAAAATGTAACTTTTACTTCAAGTAAAAGAAGAAAAAGTTAAAAGAAAGATGGGCTGCTGCAGACAGCAACGGCCCTGAGGTCAGTGGCCGGCCCCTTCTCTAAGGCCTCTCTTCAGATCTGGTCCATCAGAAGTGGCTCTGCAGATGTCTTGACAGCTCCCCGTGACTGACAGGTTGTACCCTGCGGCTTGGCCTCCATTCTGCTCTTTGTAATTGATGAGTCACATCCAATTTTCCAGCCAGACTGCTAAGCCCTCATCTCCTGAAGTAGCCCCTGCTTCCGGTAGAGGAAATATCCCACTTCCCTTTCATACAGGGAAACAGCTCTGGCCCGTGTACCTCATTCCTTGGGAAATAAGTTTCATAACTCAACTACCATGGTGAAAAACTTGTAGGAAAAGCGAGAAGTGAACTTGCTTACTGAAAGTAAATGCATTTTTAAACATGTAAGAAATGTCCCCATTAGCCGGGCAACCCACATATATGAGAATAGTACGTTACTAGTGACAACATTCAATGATGAATGATGAAAGCCTGGATCTCAGGAACAAGGTTATCTTGGTGCCAGATGACTCAAGATCCCCACCACCTTAAAGGTGTCACAGCTCAGGGCAGGCTTTGCAGTGTAAGTCTCCGAGTTAGAAGTTCCTCGTCTCACTTCTTCATTACAAAGACTTTGGCCTATCCAAAGAAATGCTGCTCCACTTCATCCTGCTTCATGAGATTTTTTTAGCTAATGTTAGTGTCTTATTCAGGCATCATGCCCTTATGAATGAAATCATTCACTTCGTGATTAGTTTTGATGCACAATTATAGCCAGCCTATTATGTATCAGGCACTATGCTAGGTATTGACAATTGGGATACTTATTCCAGAAGAGTGAGCTGTATAGATATACTTTTTTCTTTAGTTAGCATACTGTTCTTCCTAGTGACATGATGGATCTGTAAGAACAAGGTTGCATTCCTTGCTCAAGAAAACATGCACAGCATCCTAAAAACTACTAGTATGGATTAAAGTAAATATATGCTAGAAAAGGACAAAGAGCTTTGCTGCTCATTTGATCACTTGGAATCTTTCGGTATTTCAGCTTCAAAACCACGTTCATCGCTTTTTCATCTTTTGAATAAATAAATATCTGTATCAGCATGGGTTCTCTATCAGAACCAGTAAGGTCAACTCTTACTGGGACAATTTAAGCCAAGAAAAAAGTATCATCAGCTTATGAGATGTTTCATTGAGCTTGACTTTGAGATAAAATGGGGATTAGTGTTGTTCTGCAGTAGAGATAGCATAAACAAATAGAGGGTGATGCTTTCCTGGGCGAATCCATCCTGGCTGTGTTGGATCTTCTGCCAGGAAACAGGGTGAACAGCAGAACTGCTGTAGTCAACTCCCTTGCCTGCCTGCTTCAACTCCAGTTCGAAGTCATGCCCTTATCATGCGGGATAATTCCTGATACAAACTCGGCACTCCCTAAGTGTTTGTTGAGGTGAACACACAAGCAAATGAACTGCCTTGCTCTACGGGGAAGGGATGACAACGTCACAGTCTCACCACATCCTTCCTTTGTGTTCTGTAACACCCCAGCCCCTAAACAAGTGTTGGTCTGTCCAGCTGCCTGGTTAGGCATCGGGGGTCCCTTTCCTCTGTCTCAGAAGGTGTGCGAATGAGCAAATCCTAGCTCTGAAGACCCAAAGGGAAAATTAAGCTGTCTGCCTGCCATCATAGCTCCTCTACCGAGGTCTCATTTCTGTTCCTCCTTTCCTTTAGTTCATTTATTTATTTCATCACTTGTTATTGAGATCCATGCTCCCCGAGCCAGGTATCATCATGCAGGAAACCAAGGCTCACACTGGGAAGAGTATCACTTCTGCTTGTGAGGATCCTAAGACCTAGAGCCAGGACAAGGCTCTAAATTGCTGGGGACCCGGTGCAGAGCCTCGGCTTAGCACAGACACTGTGACAAGTAAAACGCTGGTGATGTCCTTCCCACTTTACAGCTCCAGAGAGGTGAAGCTGAGCAGGTATTCCTTTCAGGAAAAATATGTCTGTTTGCGACTGTATTTTACACCCACCCTCCTCATCAACTTCCACTTCAGTGAAAATTTTGATTTTGTAAAGAGGAAAAAGCATGAAAAAGACTTTTTAAGAAATGGATTAAAGTAAATATATGCTAGAAAAGGAATGAGAATTTTTTTTCATTTTCATTACTTTTCAGAAATTTTATTTATTCTAGAAATAGTCTAGCCACTCCCAGTTTTTAAAAACCATTTTCTGACAGCCCCGCGCCCAGCCTCACACAGCCTGTCCCGCTTCAGGGTCTCCCTCCAGCCTCTCTCCGGACTGTGCTCCCTGCCTCGCCTAAGCTGCAGGGTACAGCTCTGCCTTTGCTGCACAGGATGGAGAATCTGCTCGCTCATGCTGCAGATGGCGTCCATGGGTGAGGTCGTCCCGCTGCGCTTCTGGCATCGACCCTGGACAATGGTGAATTATGTTATTGAAATAACTTTCATTACCTCAATTCCCCAGGGCTCGCAGCTCCTCTCCACCCAAAGCAAAAGCTCTGGTTCCCAGACTTCATTGCATTTTGCCTTTCCATGAGGTCTGGGTCCCACCCTGGTAGATCCCCTGTCATTTTTTCAACCAGACATAACAGATACCAGCCCAATGGCAGAAGGGGATGAAGAGGAGGCCTGGCCAGCGAGACAGCGTCAACCACGCATCCATCGCAAATGAAAAACACATTCCCTCCTGCTCAGCTCAGCTGGTGTTTACCCAACACCGGCTCTGTGTTCCACGCCAGGCTAAACCCTAAAGAAGCCACCAGATAGTGTCAGTACTCTTGCCTGCCCCAAGGGGCCACACCCATGCTCGGGAGGGACAAAATGACCACACATCAGCATATCCACAAGGTGACAGACATAAGAAGGAAACTCAGGCAAAACTTCTTGAGCATTCTGTGGCCGAATACCAAACCTTACCTATGAGCACTGAAATTTTAATTTCATCCAATTTTTGTATGTAATCTTGTCCAACAGTTTAAAAATGCAGTTCACTATCCATAGCTTGTAGGTCACATGAAAGCAGGCAGTGAGTGTCGTTTACCTGTGGGCGGTCATTTTACCAGCTCCTGGTGTAGGAGACTGAGATTAGCGCAGAGAATGGCCAGGGGGTTCTGGCCAAAATGGGTGTCACTGGGACAGGAATGAACTCAGGGAAAGAAGAGGTGGGGTGGGCAGTTCGAGTTTGAAAACTTAATAGAAGAGATGGGATTTGAGCAGAAACTTGGAAGGAGAATTTGGCTGTGTACAAGCCTCAGCAGAACATTCCAGAAGAAAGGGATGAGCAGGAGGTAAAATACAGAGAGAGAATAGGTCAGGACCCAGGAGATAGCTGGGGCACTTTCCCATCCTTCTCTGTGACAGAAGTTTAGCTCTCTAAGGATTCTGTGGCACTCCCTGGGTGTGGAGAGGAGGGATAATGTGGACCTATGGCAGTCCTTCTCCAAATGACTATGCTTGATGTTATTATATGAATATCCATAATACCCAGCACCCCAAACTTGGAAATCCTGAGATCTGTCTGATCTCTGATTTAACACTGTTGGACAGCAAACTCGACTTGGGTTTTCTCCAATGGGAGCCTTTCCAGGCTCCAATTAGTCACTCACATAGAGAAATTTTTATGGAGAATGAACTTTTTCTCAGAGTCTTAAGCATATTCTCATTACACCAGAAGATGCCCCATGCCCAGACTCAGATTTCTACGGCTAAGCTGAAAGTCTAGTTAAGTTAGGAGTAGTCATAGTCTTGGTCAGTGACACTGATGTGTTTCCACATCTGTTTTTGTTTTTACTTTCTATCTTAATTTTCTCTAAAAGTCAGTAATTAGTGGACACTAGCAATTAGTGGAAACCTCAAAAAATGCTTTTCCTGGCTGACTTGATTTCTTCCCAGGGTCTCACCCCAGCTTAGAGCATACGATCAACTCTCAGAGCTGTGTCTCCACCTCAGACATCTCCTCAGAGCTTCCAGCCAGACATCAGCACTCCTGCTGGATGCCTCCACCTACCCCACCTGCAAACAATGCTCAGCTCCCCATGGCAGCAGCCTAAGGGGTGGGGGCAGGATCCCAGCTTCTAGAGACTCATGCCCTGGGACTGTCCCTGCCTCATGAGTGTTTACGGGATCGAGTGGGTCACCCCAGCCTGTGTGGAGGAGGAGATGGGATTAGTGTCTTGGTTTTGCTATCTTGCTCTCCTGATCTCCATGTTGATGCTTGGTTATGGCAACATTATGGGACAAAGGCCTGAGGACCAAGGCCCACCAATCCAGGAGCCCACACTGAACTAAATGTTGCTGATAATCACACCCATGGGGGCAGAAGTCTTCAAGCAAAGCCACAAAGCCAGGCGACACTGTGCCCGCAGCTGTGAGAAGGCTTCAAGTGCAGCAAGTGGTGACCCACAGAGCCTAGGGAGGTGCTAAAAGTGTGGTGCGTGAAGACACAAAGCTGTGAGGTCATTTGTCATAGAGAAATAAATACCCAATGTTCCTCACTCTCCATGTACGCTTCAGTTGTGAAGACCTTGAACTTGGTCACCTCTGTGGTCGAAGAGGCCCTTCATGTGTGTTTCTTGCATCTATGAAACCTCTGGCACATCTGCATGTCTCAGTCCTAGCCAGTGTGATTTTGCAGCCCAGACCCCAAGCCATTCGTGCTGCAGCTTCAGCTTGTGCGATTTCTGCAGAATTCTGCTAGCACCGATATCCATGACATCATACTGGGCATCATTCCACAGATAATAAACCCCTGGGAAGGTTCCAGAGTGATAAAATGGGAGAAGGGAGAGGCTGGAAATTGCTGCAAATCTCTACCCATAGCTTGAAAATCAGTGCCCTGATAGGTGAAGAATAAGCAAGGGATCCAAGACAAAAGATGTGACTTTGCCTCTGAGTTTGCTGCCCGTCCCCATGGGCTCACCAGATACTGTACTTGTGAGGGTCCCAATTTCCTCTGCAATAGAACGAGGTGCTTGGATTTCCTGAGCTTTTGGTAGGGCTTCACAACGAACCTTTAAACTGCATAGAAAGTGAACCTACCCTTCACCCAGTCGTTCTCCTGCCAGCTTGAGGAATCCATACTTTTAAGGATACACCTCCCTGAAGTATAGCGTGTATGGGGATATAAGATTTTGGCTTACACAGAGGATATGTCCAACTCTAGCACCATCGTAGCTCTGCAGTGGTTATTATATGCCAACTCTACCTTGCATGTACAATTATAAGCCACACCAACAATTTTAAAGTCGAAGGGGTGACTATGAGTTTGTGTACGGCTGTTTCTTTTTCCGTTTTCATTGTATATTCTCCCCAAAGTGCAGTGGGTCTCCTTGCCTCATCACTGGAATACGTCTGTATCGGTCAGGGTTTTACTAGAGGAACAGAATAGATATAATATAAGGAATGGATATTAACACCAAATATACAATCTATAAGAAATTGTAAGATTGGCTTACAATAGCCACAGAGTCAGATGAGGAAGCGCGCACAGGGCGTCTGCACACTCCGGACTGAAGGATTCAATCCCGAGGCTTGGACTCACTGCAGCAC
>PVJA010009174.1:0-61681 GCA_004027025.1 Myocastor coypus | reverse complement strand
TGTGTGTGTGTGTGTGTGTGTGTGTGTGTGTGTGTGTGTGTGTGTGTGTACACGAAGGAATCAAGGATTGGGGAAGGGAGAAAGAGATCACTAAACTGTACGTTTAAATTAATTAACATAAGAGCCGGGCGTGGTGGCACACGCCTGTAATCCCAGCACTCGGGAGGCTGAGGCAGGAGGATCAGTGCGAGTTCGAGACCAGCCTGGGCTACAAAAGTGAACTCGAGGCCAGCCTCAACTGCATAACGAGACCCTGTCTCAAAAAGACAAAAAAAAAATAAAATAAAAAAATAAAAAAATAAATTAATTAACTTTATTTATGCAACTTGTACCCTAAGAAAACTAGAGGAATAAATGACGATATGAGTAACCAATTTGAAATACAAAATAATAAAATACTCTGCCTATTAGAGTTTAAACTTCAAATTGTTTTAAATGACAATTTCTAATTCAACAGCACAATAGAGTATAGATCATAGTTATTTTTAATTTGCTAAGAAATTGAATGCTTTGAAAATAAAACAAATTAATTTCAGAGGCTGACTGGGGTTCACTTCTGTTTTTGTCCTTGCAGAGCTATACGATAGAAACAAGCCCTTACCAGGGAGATGCTTGGCCCTTGAGGCCCAAAGTTTCTTGTCAATTTCCTTGACCCTGCCAATTTAACATGAAGCGTTCATTCTTCAGTGGATAGGTTGGGAAGCTCTTCATCATTCCACCAGCAGGACTTTTCATCCTGTACCTTAGATCAAAACGACTTTGCCACATTACACATTAGGCCTCGGAAATCAATTCCATCGCTAGTTCTGACCAGTATTATGCACTAGTCACCATGAGCAGCTGTGGTTTTGGTTTCCAACTGAAACACAACCTCAGTTTCCACTTTATGCCTTACTACCAAGGGACTTACTTGATTTAAGACAGAAGAAGAACTGTAATAACATAAATTATTTGTCAATAGCATAGAGATGGTCTAATAAAATTCCTAACAGCATTTACTAGTGATCTACACTCATGACATTCATGACTGCATGTAGAGTTTGGATTAGACATGATCACTTCACTATAGACAGATGAAGCAGGCTTCACACCTCAAACTTATATATTGCTGGTATATAAACAACAAAGGATAGTTGGTTTCTACAGTGTATTCACATCTCAATAACTATAGTGTTTTGCTACTTAATATACAATGTTGGTAATGAAATGTGGATGGTCTGGTATGTCATAATTTAGAAAGAATTCTCATTTATCTGGGAATCTAATGAGAGATAATCTCATAAATTCTTTGAATAATTATTGCAACAATATATCAGGTAAGCAAATTATAAATATCTCTTAAATTATAGTAAAAACTTTATAATTCTTTATGGAATAGCATCTGCCAAATAATGTGTTGTTTTTCAAATAATAAATAACCCTTCTCAAAACCTGAGGTTCAACAACTACTGTTTAATCTTCTTACTATACAAGCAAGTATAAACAGTAACACCGAATTGCTTTGTAGTAAGTTCCATGAGTTGGATATTTATTTATTTTATTTTATTTTTTTTGTGGAACTGGGGATCAAACTCAGAACCTTGCATTTGCCAGGCAGCCACTTGTGCCCCTGAGCTATCTCCCCAGCCTCATGAGTTGGATATTTCAACAAGAATTGTATTAAATCCTAAGATATATGTCTAAAAAGAATGAAAACTTTCATATTTTCTCTAAAGATACGTGGTTTATAATTTCAAATGCATATATATCTAAATATATATAAATATATGCATAAATACATATAAATAAATATATATATATTAATACATATACATATAATATATGTATATGTATATGTTGTTGTTTCTTTTTGATGCCAGGAATCAAACTCAACCTCACACCATGTAGACATTGTGCCACTGTGTTATATCCCCAGATCCCCAGCTCTAAATCTATAAATATTTGCACATGTTGCATACAATAAATACATCATCTAAAGTAAATGCCAGTAATCAAATTTAATACTCTGTTTCAGTTATAACCTTGAATTTCCTTCACGTAAAATATTAAGTAAAATGTATAGGATAATGTAATAAGTAAGTTCATTTAACATAGGGTTTATAACTAAATTGTAAATCTCAGAAAAGGGAGGGAGCAGGGGCAGGTACGCAGGTCTGAAACCTGATCTACTTATAGTCAATGTAGGCTTTGACAAAGGTACCAAGCCCTTTTGAATTTCTGTGTCTGTATTTTCAATTTGGGAAGAAGGTGTTTTTGTTTCAATTATTTATTTGTTTATCTATTTATTCTGCACAGGGTTTTGTAAGGACCCTTCTGTCTCAGCCTCCCCAGCAATGGTGTCTCAGGAGTTCATTATCAGTGGCCCATTATCAGTGGGCAGCACAGCATGCCCAGAGCTCCCAGGATGGCATAGCATGTGGTACTGGGGATTGAACCCAGGTCCTTTAGCTTGCCAGCTAGGCGCTTATGCTGCCCAGCTATCTCCCTAGCCTCAAGATGTTTTAATTGAATATTCTTTAGGTTCTGTTTAAATCTCAGATCTTTCTGATTCTTTCTTATTACTTTATTAAATCTCATAAATCTCAACATTTGTTATTAGAGTGTTATTTTTATGCATGTTCCAAGCCTACATATTGATCTAGTTATTTCAAAATTTTAAAATGCATCTGTTTAACAACCCACGATAGTTGTTTATTCATTTTCTCTAAGTATATTACAAGTGATGTAATGATACTACTCAATATTTACCTAACTCTGCAGAAAATACAAGAATTTGCACAAATAACAAAGCAGTTCCCAGATGGTGACACACACGGATGTCCAGATGAAGAGGCTGAAACTTGCATATTTCATGATGATTAGAGAGACGAAATAATGCATATGAAGTTTAGCTTTTCGATGTCAATAGTTGGACCAACTTGTAGAGAACAGATTTTTCACTGTCCTTTCACAGCTAACCAGAACATGAGGTGTACGTTATTCCATATTCAAGTATTGACCAATTAAGTACAAAGTATCCACCAATAATGTTGTAGTTTTCATCACGTCATGATCAAGTGAAATTTATGCTATTGTGTCATACTTTGAATTTTGTTTCAAACAGTATAACTGATCTTATTTCATTGCGGATGAAGTACAAGACTCAATATATAGTGAAATAATATGAGACATCCAAATTGTAGGATTGGAAATGCTGCAAATTATATATATATATATATATATATATATATATATATATATATATAACTAAGCTATACATGCACAAATGTTTGCATGAAAATAATTTTTCTTTAAGGGGAAGAAATATTGAGGAAATCTACAAATTCTGTCCTGCTGGTAGCCAGCTATTTAAAAATAATTTGAAAAATGACCTTTGTAAACTCTCATGAATGTGAGCTGAGACAGGAAGTCAATGTCCCCTTTATTCAAGGGTAGGGTAATGGTATGCCTGAATTTTAGTGCTTGCAAATATTTTTTACTGTGGAGCACAATTAACAAAGTCACACTCACTCTAGTCCATGATCCTTTACTTCTGATCGAGCAAACTAAAATAAATAATAAATAAGAAAATAAGACAGACATGAAGTCAAGAATACTGATGGATAATTTGCATCACTTACTAATCTGGCTATTGGGTTAGTTAAATAGCTCAGTGGATTAAAGCTCCTTCAAGCAGGCACAGGGGCCAGGGGTCCAATCCCTGTGCCCCAGGAGCACAAACAGGCAGCAATTGAGACTTGTTGTGGTAGCGAGTGCCTGTTATCCCAGCTCTTGGGAGGCTGAAAGCAGGTGGATCACTATGAGTCTGATCTAGTAGTGAGACCACGAACACCTTGAGAACTTTCTCCTCCCGCAAATAAAGTTGCATTTATTCATATTAATAAAGCATCAAAATCCTTTCCAAAATTATTATAAGTGCAAAAGTGAGGAAAATGACATAACTTTTACTAAAAATATCAGGAGCCTGTGGTAAGCCAGTAGCATCAGAGCTCCTCACCAAAGCACAGGAGTGACTCTTCCTGACAGGCTTTGAATGGATTAATGGTTATTTCCATAAGACATTGAGCTAATGACTCATAGATTCATGAAAAACTTTAGTCAGGTCCTTTCTGCTTAAAATAATTTTAAGGAAGAAACATTTATTTTCTGTATCTACTTTTAGTCTTTTTTGGTAAGATTTTTATTTCAAAGCTCAATATTATTAACACAAGTCTTTTTGGAGGGACTGTTGATTTAGTGATAACATAGTATAGCTACTATAAAGCAGTATTGCTCAGAAGTGTGCTTGAAAATACATGTACACCAGGAAAATGGCATGCATTATAAAGCACCCATCCTAGAATACTGTCCTCATGAAACTTCTGCATTTCTTCTTGTCTACCTTAGACCAGACCTTGTGCACTCCAGCATTAGTCCTCTTCAAAATTCATTTTAAACTTTAAATGTTCCATGTGTCATTATAATTACAGCCTCATTCTTTTTCATTAAATTGTTTTCTAGGCACTCATTTAGCATTAGCAGTGTGCATCATTATAAGCTAATCAATTTGACTGATTTTCCATAAATTTCTTCAGAAAATAAATGTCACATGCGCTTAGTTTCTAAGGACTAAGTTGCTATGGATTCAGTAATTATTGTTAAGCAACATGAGAGATACTTTTGAACCCAAAATCAATAAAACCATGATTTACAACTTGTTCCCTAGAAGAAAACTTTTTAGGTAACGAAGTGGTAAATGTTACGCTGTTAAAAAACTAACACCACATAATTTTTAATGAGCCTTTGTAGAACTTTGTCTCATATTTCGTGATTTTTAAAATATAAACACACACCTATGCTCCTATAAGTGTTATCAATTCCTATACAGTTAGAAAAATAAAGATCTTATACATAAAAGCCATGTTCATTTTTACTGTCTTTTTTTCCCAAGAGTATTTTATTCTCTTCTAATTATTTTTTCCTAAGTCTATCATGGTGCATATTTTAATAATCAGAAGGTCCTTGTCAACTAGTGTTTTCCTCTTTTTCAAAATCAATGTAAAATCATAGTCTCGGTTTCTTTACTCTGTCTACCACATTTTATCTTTTCTTCTTCACTGAGTATGAAATCTAATGTTTACTCCCACCAATACTTTAGTCCATATTTCTTATCTTTCATTATTTTTCTTAAGAACAGCTACAGAAATTATTACACGTGATCATGACTACTGAAACATAAATCTAACTGGGCAAAATGGTACCTAGCTGTAATCCCAGTACCTTGGCAGAGAGAGAGCTCAGTGACTCTGCAACTCTGTCTCCAATCAAAAGTAAAAATAAAAATAACTGGGATGCCATTCGGCATGTAAGTTGCAAGTTCAACTCATAGTACTGCAGGAAAGAAAGACAGAAAGATGAATAGAAGAAAGAAGGCAAACAAGCAAGAAAAAAGAAAGAAGAGAAATATATGCTACTGGTAAAATAATTAAATGAAAATGACTTAAAAGAGCTGTCATAGGAAAATTAAAACTTCAGATTAAATTTAAATGTTATTATTATAGACTTGTCTTAAATTTTATCTTTTCTCCAAATAAGAATGGATTTGCCTGGGCCAGCAAGATTGCTCGGCAGTCTAAAGCACCTGCTTAGGCAAGCTTAGGCAACCACAGGGATGGCCGTTTGATCCCTGGCACCACATGCTGCACCAGTGCCACCCCCAGGGCAGGCTGAGCTGGCCAAAATAAAAAAAAAATGGATTTGCTAAAAAAAAAAACAAAAAAAAAACCCTTCAACATTTTTAACATCACTTATGCTTTTTATTTTGTGTCCCTTTGAGTGCATTTTGTATAATTTCTTCAGTTTCAAAAGCTGCTTTGTCCTGTTCTAAGTGCAAGGCCTTCTTCAGCTTTACTTCCTTTGTCTCATTAGTTGCATTCTTAGTCTCCTACTGTTCAGGATCATCTTCCTCGTTGACTTACCTTCTCTTAGATTGAATTTTCTGGCAGTTTTCAATCACATTTCTTGCCTGATGCTATTGTCCTTCAGCTATTCTGTTTCTAGGAACAGATTCCAAATGTATAGGAAGGGTTGGTTGGCAATCAGAGAAAAGAAAAGGAAGAATCTGCCTCAGTGCTAACCTTTGTCTTCCTTCATGACCATCTCCAACCCCATGTCATCTGCCTGCACCTTGGCGCAGTTCTACCTTGGGGCTTCTGGGATGATCACTGCACCTTGATAAAAATAAAGCCATAGGAGTAGAAGATTACAGGAAGTCATATGCATTTATTGTTTCTAAAGCACTATGTTGAGGGAGAGAAGTTAAGGTAATTCTTAACCTGAACACTTAATTTCTAATTTATAGTCTTAATATAAGACAGTGTCTGCCTTAAATGAACATCTTGACATTTCTTGTTGCCTTTCTGTTTTCTCAGGCAGAGGAAGATTTACACAATCACCAGTATGAGCCCTGTGTGTTCGTCATATCGTGTCGAGAGGTAAAATGATGCACATAAAAGTTATCAACTTTCACAGTTAAAATTTATGTTTTCATGGATTGTCATAACATTTCTCAAAGGCAAAAAGAGAAGACTAAAAATGTCTGCTGTCCATCTAAGAGGGAATACATTGATGCATCAGTGGTGACGACCACCAAAGAAACATTTTCTGAAATATTGTGATATTTCATAAACATTAGCTTAATTTTCCCCCTTAAGGTTAAATCTCTGAAAAAGGGCTACAAGGAGAGCCAGTATTTTGGCCCTAGCTCTTCAAGGTCAGTGAGGACTCAGGACATAAGAGAACCTGTGCTGTAACATCCTATAACTTAGTAGTTTCCCAAGTTTTCTGTTTAAGGTGAATATGGGGTCACAGAAGAAAGGGATTGATGATCTGTAGTGTGCTTAAGGAGAGTCATCTAGAGAGAAAACACTCTCTCAGGCTTTCACAGAGAGCAAACTGGTAAAGCAGTGGCCAGATGGCTGACAATAGCAATAGGTCTATAAAGCACCGTACATGGTTTCAAGGTAAATCCTGAGGGAATTTTGGTGACCTTGGGAGATACAAAAGTTACATGTTTTACAGGTCTTGATCTAACTTGCCCTTAACCACCCAGCAGAAAGGTTTAACCATAGGGCACAAAACACAAAGCTAGGATAGTATGCTAAGCTATAAAGGATTTAAATCAATAGCATCCAACATTACCAGTTCTGCCAATTACCCATGCAATTATGGAATATTGGACTATGTATACAACTATTTTCTCTTAATTCAATGAGAAGAAATGTTTGTGCCAACCATGATTAGAAAAATTATCATGTCTACATTATGTGCTCTAATAACTACTATTCAAACTACTAACATGTTTTGAAATTATTGTATTGTTATTTCTTATTAGGAGTAATAAAAAATAAAAAGAAACAAAAAGATTAAATCTTTGTGTTTATTAGTATGAAAAGAGCAGCTATATTTTGTTGATAATAGTAGACATTTGTGCTCATAATGACATGAAATTTCCTTGATATGTTTTCATGTTTTATAGTTAAATTATTTTTAAGGTATATGTCTTTGTCTCATAAAGATAGATATCTCTGACTGCAATGGATTTGCTTCTTTTTAGTTATGTATATAAACTGTCTTCTATATTTCCACCACTGTGGTTAAAATAGCTAAGAAGATTAAAAGGCTGCTATAATAAATAGGAAAATGATAAACATACTGATGAATTAGCTTAATAATAAATATAAAATGCAAAACTTAATTTCGTTATTGAAATCAATCTACATGATTCATTTTTTTAAAGAATTTTTTATTTTATTTATTTATTTATTTTTTCTTGTTTCATAATCTTTGTTTGTTTATTCACTCATTTTTATGGCTGGCTCAGCCCGCCCCAAGGGTAGGGCTGGCGCAGCATGTAGTGCCGGGGATCGAACCGCGGTCCCTGAAGCCACCCAAGCTTTCCCAAGCAGGTGCTTTAGACCACTGAGCCATCCCGCTGGGCCCCATGATTCATTTTTAAAGCTGTAAGTTTTAAAAATATGTCATAATTAAATAGTATTAACAATTTAAATTGAGCTTGGAGCAGTGATGTACACCTATAATCCCAGCATTTCGGAGGATGAAGCTGGAGGATCACCATGAATTTGGGCTATACGATGTGTTCAAGGCCAGTCTGAACTTCAAAGTGAAATCCTGCCTCAAAAAACAATGTTAAATTGTAAGAGATTTAATCAGTTTATAGAGGACTTCCTATTGTCTACAACCCTGACTGTACCCTATGTACTAGCAAGCTCTTTGCTTATACACTTATAAGTCACTCTGTCTGAAAAGTAAAAAAACAACAGACTTTATCCTCTAAACTAGTTTTTACTACCTAGACCAGAAAATTAACCCTTGTAGAGATGAAATTCAACACGTATTTGCTGAATTAATGAATAAAGCTCATATTACTCTAGCATTTAGTGTATTCACAAGGTAACTTTAAAATGGTTTTCAATCTACTCCCAACCAAATCATTCTTCTTTTTCCTCAGGATAAAACTCTTCAAATATTGATTTTACATTAACAGCTAACATTTATGTAAAGATATAGGCTTTTAAATCTCCAACTATGAAGTATGATCACAATATACAGTGAATATTTAGTTTAAAAATATTACAGTGAAAGACTGATTGCCATTAATTCCCCTGAGAGAACTCCTTCTGTCAGACACTTCTCCCTCATTCTTGCCAGTTTCTGGAGCAGTTCTGGAAGTGCTCTTTTGTAAGAGTCTCTGAGAGATGTGGTGAATGCCTCTACCAAGTGCTGCCCAACAGAAAGACAGATCTTTAAAATATTACAATGTGTTCTCCTCCATCTTACTCACCTGATAAGCCAGGGCATAACTTCTGGCTGTTGGACAAGGTCTACACAATCCAAACAGGTAAAGTTTTCAGTTGGTTTAGAACTTGAGGGCAGCACCAAAGCACCCTAAAGTTTTCATGCAAGAAGACTTCTAAAACTGATTCAGAAAGTACCAGCAAGAATAGGATAAGTGTGTTCAGATGGAAGGAGAATAATTTGATGATTAGTAGTTTTTTTTACCTTAATAAACGTTTTATATTTAAGTATTCACCGCATGTTTTGATCACATCAAAGACTGTATTGAATACCTATAATCTAAAAAATCTCTCACTCCATCCTCTACTGCCAGTATTTTGTAAGCATCTGTGGGTCTCAGTGTATTCTGTTCTACCCAGGGAGAAATGACTACAGGAATGAGAGATGGATAGACAAGAAGACGAGAGCTGCGTTAGGGGGTGTCTCAGCTGCCTGGTTGGAGCGGCAGCACGGCTCCCCTCACCACCAGAAACAGACATTTATTTATACCTTTGCAAGGTTAGTAACCCATAATACAAGGTTGCCTAGCAACTTATAGCCCACAATGTCCAGGAAGATGTTTGAGCTAGTTTAACCAGAAAGGTAATGAGGCCTCATCCTGCCTTCCCACATGCGATCGATTTCAGCTTCAGTGACTCCTAACAGTATTCTTCTCCTTGCCTGTCTGCAATAGCTCTCTATAATAGTTTCCTTCCTCTCCCTGTCTCTCCCTCCACTGGCTGTTGACCAACCAATGGACACACAACTGTATGCAAGACCTTCAGCAGCTCCCCATCTCATGCAGAATATAAACTCCCCGGCATTGTCTGAGGGGTATTATCCTTGCTTCCCCTCCTTTACCCTTAACCTTACTGCCTCTTCTTCCACATAAACACCTTGAGCCAAGATTTATCTCAAGTGCTCCCTCCTTAGACCCCCACACTCCAAATGTCTCTTTCTTTAGGCATACACACAGATGCCACCACTTCAGGTGAGCATTTCCTGTTGCTCACTGTATGGTGTTTCATCAGCCAGTTTTATGGTTCTTGCTGAGTTTTGTTTTATTTATTTGTTTGTTTGTTTATTTATTTATTTTTCTCTTATTGGGACAGGGTCTTACTATGCAGCTCAAGCTGGCCTTGAGCTCATCTTGAAGCTCAGGCTGTTCTTCAACTCACAAGGGTCATTCTGCTTTAGCCTCCTTTTCACAAGTGTGAAATTTCCTGGCTTCTTCCTGATGTTTCTGGCCCATAGATATTTACAAATTCAGTTGTTTATCACTTTTCCTTCTCCAGCCTCTGTCTTCATTTATTGCAATATGTATAGTTCATAGAACAGCAGCTATTATATCATGGCCATCAAATGAATATTTAGTAAATGAGGAAGGAAGCCCTATTGATGGTAGAACTTCCCAGATACCCAGTAGTACTCAGGAGAGGTGTCGGGTGTTGTCTGAGGAAAGATTCCCTGTGTTCTGCTTAGCCAAGTGAAGCCTCAGAATATGGGTCTACTGTCACACCAGACCAGGGCTTTCTGAGCACAGCTTGCTGCTCCCACCACACTAGCATTGGGAAGGAGATACCCTACAAGGCTGAGACAAGATCACATTTAGCATTAGGCTTTCAATGCTGGGTGGTAATGAACAAAACACATCACACGGAGGATGCTGCCAAATGACACTACACTTTGTGAGTGACTCAAGTATTCTTCACATTATTGGATATACACTCCTGTAATATTTCAGCATTTACTCCTTATTAAAGTTTGTGAAGAAACACTCAATATTTTATGATCAAGGATAAATTTGAATTTTTGACTTGTTTTACCTCTGTATTGGCCATTGTGCTATTTTTGCAAATATTTTAATTTCATAATTGTATGTATACTACATATACAATATATGTATATTAATCCTAGCACTCAGGATGCCGAGGCTGGAGGTTAGTTGCGAGTTTAAGGCCAGCCTGGGCTACAAAGAGAACTCAATTCCAACCTTAGCTGTACAGCAAGACCTTGTCTCAAAAAGATAGAAACACACACACACACACACACACACACACACACGCACGCACACACATGTATTATTCATGATCTTTCTATATTTTTCATATTTTATATTTTTAGAATTAATATTTTTCTGACCTCTTTTACTTCAAAACTTTCTCACCTATGTTTATCAAGCCTATCTCCTGAGTTTTAGACTTATGTATCATGTATTTTGGGCTTAATATATCTACTTCATTTGTGTAGATTCAACACTTCTGATTAAATACATCTTTCTGATTTCTTGTGTGTAACAGAGTCTCTCTCTCTCTCTCTCTCTCTCTCTCTCTTTCTCTGTAATCTATTGCTATTCTTGAGCTACCCTCTTATTGATTTATTTCATGGTGCCAAGGTTGGACTCCAAGGCCTTTTACGTGATAGACAAATTTAGTATCACTTGTCTACAATCCTGGATTCAAACATGATTATTTCACATCATTCCTGTTTAACTAATGTCACAATTTTTTATTTATTTTTTCTGCTTACTGTTTGAACTTTGGCCCTTTAGTTATGTTGTCTATGTATATTGTTTTCCTTTTAAATCATTTTTAAATTTTAAAACTTCTATGTGAAAAATTAAGATACTAAATGATGGTCCATTCTCAAGAAAAATTAAATTTTGAAGGAATCTAGGCATCTGAATCACTGCCACATTTACAATTTTATGTGGATATCTTCACTCTGGCTTTTCCTTATGCTTAATGCTCATGACTCAGGTACTGAAATGGTCTTGGTACAAATGTTCTGATGATCATAAAAAAACAACCTGCCTTTTCAGCATGAATTTTTCTTACTAGCTTTTCCATGTTTGCAGACTTAGAATTTATGCAAAGGCCCTTAGCAGAAGGGTCACCTAACCTTCTCCTTTTTAGAAAAAGATATACTTATTTTAGGTTCCAGGAACATCAGTGTTGACAATAGCCATAACGAAAGACTGCAAATAAAATAGTAGACCAGGCTGAGGATCCGTGACGTCTCCCTACAGCAGTGCCGGCCACTCGTGTGCCAAACATTTGGCATGTAGAAGTCCCATCCCTAGCACTGTCCTAGCACAGTGACTTAGAACACATCTTGATGAAGCATGAAAGAGGATGATGTGTCCCCCCCGTTTGTGCCTCCCAGGTCTCCTGGACTTCAGCATCTTTGTTATAAGTGTATTGTATTTCCCTGACATGCTGCAATGGCTGTTTTTGTTTTGGTAGTTTTATATTTTATTGAGGTGTTCTTGTTCTCTCCAGGAGATTTTGTTTAATAAAAGTCATGGCATTACATCTAGAAGTACATTCATTTTAAATACAGTTTTATATAAGTCATTAAAAACTCCAGTCACTATTTTTAGAATAATAACTATGATGCGACTTAGCTTGGCTAACATAGAACTCCTGGACATTTAAAGTAAAGATTTCCATTCTTAGAAAAGTTGGATTATATTTTTTACATATAACACATGCTGATGTAATTGCCAAAGAATCTTAATAGTGTTTTTGACAAATACATAATATTAAATGCTATATAGAAAATATATATGATTCCATGTTGATAGTTTTCCTGACTTATGCTTGTCAAGGAATTTAAAATTCTGAGAAATCTTGCTCTTTTCCAAGTACCTGAGTTGGTATATTTTTTATCCAATGGTGTATTCTAGGTTTTCCTCTTCCTTTCATTGATACAATTTCTGCATCAGATTTCGTAGGTGAGCTCCAAAATTCAGTCACTTCCGTTCTTCTTCTCTGCACGTCGGAAAGCCCTGCTTATTTCGGCACTAAGGTTGTCGTGGGAGCGTGATACCGATCCTCGTGACTTCTCCCCGCATGAGTACCTAGCTGTTAGTGAGCGAAGGGCAAAGCCAACACAGCAGGTCAGCGGCATTAGATCGGAAAGGAAAATCCTCTTTGCTGTGCTCCTTAGAAAATCAGACACCCTGTCGGCCTTAACTGGATAGCTGATAAAGGAGCAAGGTATTGAAGTGAGCCTGCTGCATAATGTTTTTCTCCTCACCTGATTTCAGTTTTTCTCCTCAAATAAAAGACTAGAATTCAGATATCTTGACACACTGAGTAAACCCGAGTCAAAGTAAATAAATATTAGTTAGGAATGGCAGAGGGAATACTGATAATGATTGCAACCTGGCTTTGGAGCCATATTTCTAAATGAAGACTTTCAGTGTGCAACCTACTGAATTTAGCAAATTTATGCAACCTTTACTTCAAAGCACAATATGTTTTACTTTAAAGGAAACATAATAATAGCATCTACACATAAAGTTTTACTGATGTCAATAGGCAGTGAAGGAAATATCTGGGAAGTAATAAGCTCCCAATAAATGCTGCATATCATTTTTATAATCCAACCCGTGTTTAGGTATAGCTGTTGCAAACAGGATAGTGTCAATTTCCTCTTCTCAAAAACAATTAAAGATACTTGTAGCTTCTAGCTCTTTTTTCACTCTATTTTCCAATTACTGGTGATGTGTTAGATTTAATTTAGCTCATCCCTCAATCTCTTTTTTGTGAAAATCAGGTCAATAGAGGTACTATTTGATTTTGATTAAGGATGCAGTCAATTAAACTTTTGTTTCCTCTTTGATGGTGTGTTGATCATAATTATCTTGTCAGATGTCACTAAAGGCAGTGGTAGGGTCGTGATAAATCTTCAAAATTTAAAACCAACTCAGATTTCTTTTCAACTGAATTTGTAAATCCTGGAGCTTTTATTGAAGTATGAAAAATACTCTAAACAACAATTGAAATCAATAAAGCAAGTGCAAATTTCACAAAAGTAAAGAGCACTACTTTAGAAGAAATGGATTCACGTGACCATTAACAACGTCTTCTACATGGCCAGTACAAAACATGGTGTGTGATATTCACTAAGCGCTTAAATGCATATTGTAAATTGAAGGCAATGTCAGTTGGGACATGGGTGACAGTGAGAGAAATGTATGTGAGAGTTTCTGGATAGTGTCTACATTTAAATAGGTTGACTTAGTTCAGGGTGGGTTTCAACTGCAACATGACCAATTAAAGAAAACAGGAGAGGGGAAGACATTTAGGTAAGAGAGTTCAAGAAATAGCAAGCATAGTTTCCTTTAAAAACAATCATATTATACACTCTCTGTCCTCTTCTATTGTGTCACTGATACATAGGTGAAGTCTTATGTCCAGTTATTGAGTTTGTATCAGAAGATACATGTCTGCAGATCAATGAGGTCTTGAGACAGAATACAAAGTCGATGCTTACATCTAACAGCGAAACTTGCCCAATGCTTCCATTTTTTTCACATAAACTTGGGTGTCAATTATTATTTACATTTATATAAAATTCTGAAGATTTTAATGATGATTCAATTTCACATTAAATACAGCATTAGTAAATCTGTTCATCCTAAAACTCAGTTAGGAATGAGAGGAAAATATACTTAAAGCAAAATTATATTTATGTTTCAAGTTACAATAGAAAAAGAATCCAAATTATTTAATTTGATTGTTATTGGCTACAGACTATTCTTTCTGTGGAAGCAAAATCACTATTTTGTATACTTTAAATATTTTGCTTTTGTTCAGAAAAATACTACATTTCTTCTAAAATCTTTACTTACTAACCTAAGGATGGTTATCAAATTGCTTTTGATGAATAAATACATCAGATAATTCGACTTATAATTGCTATATGTTAATTATACATGGTATGAAATATATCTAAAAAGAACTCATGTGGTTAAGAACAAAAGCCTTTCTATCAATCCTAAATGATTATTAGAATCTTTACAAGTACTTTTAAGAGTTACACAAAACTAGGGGTGGGGAGATGGTGCAGTGATATAAACCCTGCCTGGCAAACCCAAGGTCCTGAGTTTGATTCTTGGTATCAGAAAAAGAAAACACACACACCAAGTCACACACAGATTATTTAGAATGAACTCAATGTGTCTCAGAACAATTATCAGGATTTTAATTCTTCCCAAATATGCCCCTTGCATTGTAACTTCCTGATCTGATTGATGGAGCTCAGGAAATTGCAACAATAAAAAATACGGAAAGTGTGTTTGACTTTATGGTAAATGAAGAAAGAGAAAAAGCAAGAAACTATTGATTACAGAATCAAAGATTAATCATGTAGGATCTGCTTTATACATTGGGTCATGATGTATTCTTGATATTTGGGAAATATTAGGGAACAAACCAGTGGAAGACAAAACAACGTCCACCTGCAGGCAGTGTCTGCAATAGCTTTGAAAGAGAATGCATATAGCAGCAGAAAGATCTATGTAAATTTTCTTTAATCAAGGTGGAAGGGGTGAGGATCCTATCCAACTGTTCAGCTCACTACTAGTTCCCAAGAAGTCTGATTAAACTCAGAGATCGACAAAACAAAGAGAAGTGGCTAAGTTTTTGTGGGAGAGGACATATCTTTGGCATGCAATAGTGTGGGAGAGGACACGAACCTCAGCTAATAAGCTCAGCCTGTGCCTTGGGGGAAAGTTATAACCCTGGTAACACAGACGGGACACAGATGGTGCCTTCCTGGTATAAGTGAATGTGGAGTTTCAGCTCTTCCTTCAGGCCGTGACCTCATCAGAACATTGATTTTATGGTAATATGCATCATCTATGTGCATATATATTTGTATTCATAAACATTTGTGCATATATGTATAAACAGCAAGTTAATGGCTATAAGTGAACAAAAAAGAGCTAATTCAAATTAACTGTATTTTCTCCTGAAGTTAAATTTTTTTCTTTTTTCTTTTCTTTTTTTTTTTTTTGGGGGGGGGTCTTTTTGAGACAGGGTCTTCCTATGCAGTTCAAGCCGGACTTGAAATCACTTTGTAGCCCAGACTGGTCTCAAACTCACAGTGATCTTCCCACCTTAGTTTCCCAAGTGCTGGGATTAGAGACATGCACCATCATGCCCAGCTTAAAAAACAATTGCTAATTAAATTTTTATGCACAATTTTGTACACAGACCTAGATTCCTTTGGAGCAAAGAATCAGAAACTGTCGCATATGTGGTCACAGTATTAATCATTTCATCACTACTGTGATAAACCCAAAACAAGGCACTAATGAAGTAAACTCAGATGGATATGGGTTCATACTAAAGGCAGGGGGAGGATCAGCTCAGTTGTTGGGAGGACCACAGATGACAATGCTATTGAGTTCACATCATGGGATTTTCTCACTTCTTAAGCTGCAACTGAGCACTTTAGGATCCCATAATCCCCTCCTTGGACACACTTCTAAGAATCTGAGGGTTTCCCATAATGCCTCACTATGTGAAGATCTGCAGCATTTCCCAATAGTCTCACGTGGGATCAAGTCTATAATATAGGAACATTTGTGAGACGCTACCCTATTCAAACCATCAAAGTCATGAAATGCCATGCAGAAAGTAAAGGACACATGGAAAGTAACAAAATGACCTTATGGGCCCGGCAGGATGTCTCAGCCTCTCTAGGGTTGGCATTACAAGCATGTGCTACCACACATGATTTTGGTGGCTGCCATGGTGTGCCTGGGGTTCCTGGGCTGGCATGGCATGTGGTAACAGTGATTAAACCTGGTTTCTTGTGCCTGCAAGGCAGGAGGTAAGACCAGTGAGCTATTTCCCTGGCCCAGTGGAAAGATGTTTGTAGTTCCCATTTAGAATGTTTCCTCTTTTTCTCTAGAAATATTACTATATTGATTAAAGTCTGCCACTTCCAAATCCATGTTTTATATAATATTTGCTACATACATAGTGAAGTATTTTTTAAAAATCTCAGCAATTCTGTAGTTTGCACCACAACTGATTCCCAGGTTGGTGAACTATGGCAGATAATCAAGAATTAAATGAGACTATATCAAAATAAAATGGAGGAGGCTAGAGATGTAGTAATATAGCCCACGGTGAAGGGCTTTTAAGTATAGGAATTGATTATATTTAAAATTTTTCCTCATCATATGGGAAAAAGTCAGTATGTGGATTACAGGAGACTGCTAAGGCAGATAAACATATATGAAGTGGTACGCATCCATTAAATACATAGAAGATAATTTAGGCCAAGGAAATAAAAAAAAATAGAATTTTCAGAAGATTTACAATAAATTACACAAAAAGTTGTGATAGGGAAGAGATCTTACAAAATGACAGTGAGTTTGGATATAAGAAGAGGGCGGGGGCTAGAACTGAGGCATGCAGGGAAATTTATTGTGAAAAGTTTGGTGTTGGGCATTGATTCCAGGGCCTTATATATAGTGGGGAAGAGTTCTGCCCCTGAATTTTCTCCAAAAACTCAGAAATTTCAGAGAATTTATAATCAATTGTAAATTCTAGGGTGATCAGTTATATTTAATAAAGGACAATAACTTTAAAGTAGGGATTATTAAGATTAAAACATGAACAACAACACACTTAAGAAGACTTCCCAGGGCTGAGGAGTAGTTGAGCTGTGTAAGCACCTGCCTGTCAAGCTTAAGGACCAGAGTTCCATCCCCAGGGCAACATACTGGCTGGGAGTTTGCGGTGCCACCCACCGAGACCAGACACTGGGGGCACACACCTGTAATCCCAGCACTGGGGAGGCAGAAAGCAGGAGGATTGCTTCAAGCCTGAGCTGTGTAGTGAGACTACTTTCTACCAAATATTTTTTCTTAAAAAAAGATTTTTAAAAAGTTCCCTTTTTTTTTTTTTTTTTTTTGGTACTGTGATCATACTCAGGACCTTGCATTTGCCAAGCAGGTGCATTTAGCACTGAGCTATCTCCCTGGACCAACACAATTTCTTAGGGAAGGGATATGCTCGGTACTTTTAAATCCCATAATAATAAATCTTTGTACTTTATTTTAACATTTATTTTCATTAGGGTTTCATATGTTACAAATAGAACATCAACAAGATTGTTTTAAATTCTTTATTTTGCTACCATTTGATTAAGCGACAATTTAAGTGTTCTAAAGAGATAATCAACTAATAATAATTCTATTTACTAATCAAAACAGTTCCTTTCGCACAAATTATTAATTATTCTAACGAGACCTTCTAAGTGCGTTATATTATCTGAACTTAGACTAATCACATTACAGTGGGACTCATTTACACTTGCACGGAAGTTGTAATTACAACTTCCATCCTTTTTATTAAAAATAAATTACCTTTGTCCATCCTGTTATTGCTTTTAGAAGCAACACATTAGTTACTAGGACTCATCAGATAGTCATATTTCTAGTAACATAATCCAAACACATTTTATGATGCCAGCAGTATCTTAGCACGTGTACTGAATGAAACCACTGTGAGAATGCCGCTTTGCTCCACCAGTGTTCCACGCGCTGTTACGTAGCGGTCAGTAGGTCAGTCGTTCGTCTTGCTCTGTTCCTCGTCACTTACGTGTTTGTATACACATAGGTGTGAATATGCCTCAGTAGCATATTACATTGGGACAATGAGAAGAAAATTTATGTTCGTTGTACAAAGATTTACTGTCTTAGGAATAGCAACAAAGTAAAAGTTCTCTCTCTCTCTCTCCCTCTCCCTCTCCCTCTCCCTCTCCCTATCTCTCTCCCTCTCTCTCCCTCTCTCTCTCTCTCTCTCTCTCTCTCTCTCTCTCTCTGTCTCTCTCTCTCTCTTTCTGACTGGGACCTTGGAGCTGGATATCTATACAATCTTTCAGTTTAGATCCAATCTCCTATAAGTGAAAGTGTATTTTCACATTAGTGGACATGTTGCCTTTTCTGATACCTGAAGATATCCTTTAAATATCAGCATTTCTAGAAAGAAGAATAAAATGGTGAAGAGTGTAGATTTCGAGAAAAATAAATAAGCTCCCAGAGAGAGAACTTTAACTGCTCCCATGAGGATGTCAGAAGGAACTGCTACTGGACCCTGTGCTCTAGCTCTGTGCCTCTCCAGCTTTGATGTTCATGGAAGTCACATGAAGACACTGCTACAGAGCAGGTATCATTCTGTGGGCCTGGAGGGGACCCGAGAGTCCGCCTTCTAAGTGCTCAGAGGACCTCAGTGCTGCAACCTGCGTGCTGTGCTTGTGTTCCCAGGGCCACAGAGTGAACATAGCTGCATAATAAATATTTAAAAAAACATCGTGTTCCCTATCTGCACACACTACACTTTGTATCTTGTACATGGCCACGATGACACCTCCTGATGATGACATGCCATGCCACAGTGGTGGGCGGGTCTCAGCTGCTCAGCCTCCTTGCATCTCAGGTGGATGGACACATGGCTGGTGGAGGCTGATCCCATGCCTTGGAAAATCCTGCTCCCGTTATTCTGTGGCGGTGCCTGAGTACTGGTGTTTTAAAATTTCTTCAGTGGACTAAATGGACAGCCATTGGTTGAAAACTAGTAGCCTGAAGTCAAGCAATGGCTTACAGCATGTCGGAAATTTCTGAGGTGTTCTGGTTTCTAAAACTGTGTAAGTCCATGTACTTGAGGGCTCTGGAGGCCTGAAACTTACATTCTTTTAATGGTTGCCATGAAAACAAGAAAAACTGTACCTCTAAAGCCAAACCAGGGTCTTAAAATAAAAGCATGCCTTAGGCAAACAGTGTTTTTAATGGAAACAAATTGACTCTTCAAATACAGCTATTAATGCTCGTTGTCCTGTATCATTAGCAGATATCAGTTGGAGAATCAGCATAAGAGTAGCAAATGAACCCTTGGCGTGGTAATAACTGTACTAAGTCTGAATATTTCTTAAAAACCACTTACACAACTTTTATGTACCTGTGATTTAGTCATCTCCTTGGAGTGCAATTTTAAACTATTCCTCCCTTGGTTTAAAAAACCGGTATGTGGTTTATGACCCAGTTAGTTTAAATTGATTCTTTCCCTATGTTCCCAATTAGCAATTATGGTTTTCAGAGCCCAAAGGGGGAAGTTGTGTGTTGTTGGTAAAGGACCTGCCATTAAATACAAAACACGAACACAAACAAAAACAAATTAAAAACCAGCGAATATGTCAACTATCATTTTGGAAAATCTACTGCAAATGCTAGTAAATTATTCTAACCTTTGTTTTGTGGACAAAGCAAGTTCATCTATGCTTACATATTCTACACCGGTCAATGTCAAACAGCAGTGAGTCGTTTCATTCTGTGCTTTTGCTTTCTCTCGACTCAGCACAGGTTCCTACATTCCCTCCATCCAGAAGACAGGAATGTCATCGTCACGCTTGTCAACAAGCCCTATTTTCACACTAATTATCAAATTGCTACATCTAAAGTATGTCCTCTAGAGACTGGTACACGTCCTTTTGTTGTTAGAGTGGCTGTGCCTTTCAAACGTAAGCCAAACAAATTTATTTCAGTAAAAGTAAATGAGGCATCATGAAGAGCCATGGAAATAGTCCAGCTTAGAATGGATTTTCACAAATATGATCCCATGGTGAATCTGGACCCTAACCTGGACATCATCTGTGGGCCACAACAGCCTGGGTTATTTGACAGAATACTGAAGAATCTGTTTCCGAAACAGCTAGGACTTCAACTTAGAAGTCTGATGGGATATGATTCAACCCACCACCAAAGGAAACTATAAGGAGTTCACCTATTGGTAAGAGGGGTGTATTAGTTACTTTTTAGTCGTTACTGGGACAAATACCCGACACTCAAGATGAAGGAAGGAAAGGTTTATTTAGCTCACAGTTTTTGGAGGTTTCAGTCCATATTCGGCTGGCCCAAGCCTGAGTGGAACAGAGCAGAGAGCATCCAGTTCATGGAGGCAGAACAGCAGCAAAATGGCCGCAGAGGCAGCCAACCAAACATGGCAGCAGAGCAGCAGCACCAGCTCAAGTCTGTCTCTCTGTCTCTCCTTATATTACATTCAGGCTCTCCGCCTTAGCTCCCGCCCTAGGCTACACCCATAATCCCAGAAGTACTTCCACCCATAATCCCATCAGTACTAAAACCCATAATCCCAGGGATCATGGATCAAGTCTCAAACTCTAGAAGTCCCCGCCCAATAACTACATGAGGCTTTGGGGGGACAACTAGACATAAGCCGTAACAAGGGGTGAACATTCAGTTATGACAACAAATGGAAAAAGAACCCCTGTTCTCCTAAGGGTTAAGTATACACATCTGCCTTTTACTGGCACATCAGTGAAAGAAAGATCTACAGGCCGCTGATATTTATCAAGACCTTAGAGCGCAGTGGACCTTCCTCTAAGAATTCCACCATTCCATGCATCACGCCATGGCCCCCCTGTAAAAAGAACAAAACAGACACCAGAGAATTAAGTAATTTGCCCCAGGTCACAGTGCCTAAGTAAGACCCCGAATTCAGAAGCAGGCAGCCAGGCTTATTAAGGCACTGGTTTCTCACCCACAGTAGAAGGCAAACTGAGCTCCTGGAGACTGCATAGTGAGAGGTGTCAAAGGTTTTCTGATAGAGACCACGACCATTGACCAACCTTACATTTAAAGGGAGAATTTTTTGATGCTCTAGTAGGAACTAAATACCATATACTGATGTAGACCTCTTTTCAGCCAAATGTGGAGAGTGCAGATTTCATCTGATTTATTTACATTTCTTAATTATATCAGCTAATTAAAGCAAAACGAAAATGTCAATGTGAACCGGAAAACTTATGTCAAAACCACGAAGTACAAAAGCACTTAGAGTCCCGTAGTGTTGATTTTAAGAAAATACATGGTTAAGTGCTAAAAAAGAAAACAAGGATGTTTGGCCATGTGGAGAAAATGCAGGTAACTGAAATTAATTAATGAGAAATTTCAGCTATTTTCTTTGCAGGCTCAAGGCAAACATGCAATATTCAGAGGGATCTTTGCTGGTTGTAAGAATTATTCCTCGGGTTGCTCTAGTGCTGTTTCTTCCTTTACAGTCTGTATGTAGTTCAGTTGGAATCAGTCATGTAGAGATGACTTAAAGGGGCCCCTGTGAGCACAGAGAGCAGAGATGTGAAGACATTTTTTCAGAGGTAGGAAGATTCAAGGCAGAATAAGAGATGAGATTCTAATGAAAGGGAGTTGGGAATTACCTAATTATTGCCTTCCTGCGTAGGTGTCGAATGTGCCGCTGAAGCCCGTGGGAAATCCACCTGGGAGAACTAGCAGCTTGGGGTCGCAAGCTTCATAGCAAACATGAAAAAGTAGCACAGGAAAAGTAGCTAAATGATACAAGTAAGCCCGATGAGTAATAATAGCATTCTTTTTCTCTCTGTCTCAAGTGGTTTGTTCTCATCTCTGTCTCTTTAGCGATGATCACTCTTAGCGTTCATGCTCGCTCCAGTCTGTGGTTCCATTTGTCACTTAATCAGGGCAAAGGGTCTGTGTTAGAACCCAGCCGTAAAGGAGAAGAGGTCGAAGCGTAGTCTGGAAAAGTAAAGCATGTTTTAGTGGATGAAGTATGGAGGTCAGAGCAGGAAATAGGCAGCATGCAGACAAGTGGGTCACAGCACATCGAGCAAGGTTCAGGCTAGGCAGAAGGTCATAAATCAAGCCAGGGCAGGGACACGTGAAGCAAATCCTGTAAGGAAAGAAAGCTGCTTTGTCAAGTTTCCAGGCAAATAAAACCTGGATCTGCTAGGCATAAAGAAATGAGGCAAAGCAGCAGGAGAGAGCAAAGAGCAGTAAGAGGCAGGAGAGACACCTTAATGTTGGAGGCTAGGACCTGTTTTAACCCAGAACTTTCATTTGCTTCCTGTGGATCAGGAACAAATCTACAAGAAGAGTTGGCCTGAGGCCTGGAGGTAGATGGAATTAAGAACATTACCCTAGTAAAACACTTGAGAAAACTTCTTATTAGCAAAACTAGTGTTTTTCACAAACAAAGAGAACACATTATTTTTATACATAAGATTCTCTTAATTTTTATGTAAAGGTTCCCATATGAGAGTAGAAAAAAAATAACACATAGTTTCAAAAGCCTGCTTTAATGTAGAAGTCCTGTGTTCTTTGACTATGTGCTTCATGGGAAGTACAGAAATTACAAGCTCATTTTGAAACTGAACTGTAACAGGAGACCCCTCCACTGTTAATTTAGCTGCTTTCCGAGAAACTGTATGTTATGAAATGTCTCCTTTCATAACAGGGTTCCCAGGAACTACACTCCTTATCCACTAGGGTGTCTTCAGGCATAGTACCTGATCTCATTAAATCGAGAAAGTAATTCATTGTCACCTGCTATCTGATGGGGGCTGGGAATGTGATGGCAGACTCATTATTCCAAAGAGCTTGTGGCTGGGCCTGATTCTGAACAGAGAAAATCACAAGGCATCTAAAAGGTGAAATCTGGAGCTGGGGCTTTTCATAATTCTCTGTCAGGAGGTCTCGCTAGGCTGATCACTGGCTACTCATGGACCTCATACAGCAAAGGCCAGCGCTCTTACAGAAACAAATCTGATCATACCCTGCTACCCTTAGCTTGGGCTTGTAACTCACATACCACAGTTAGGAAGAAGTGGCACTTGGTCCCCTGAGAGGAAGGATAACTACAATCACAAAATTATGCTTGCCGGATTTAATAAATGTCACCATGACATTTCTTGTGGGTAGCTGACTCCGACACAAAAAATACATTTATCCTCGAATTTTCAACTGTCATTGTCTGAAGAGGAATGATGATGTCTGTCAATATAATAATCCTTCCCCCAAATTCCTCTTTGTACATTACAAACTAACAATCTGTGGATCCTTCAGTAAGGAAGATACAGCCTATCTTGAAATCAAAGCATTCCAAAATTCAGAACTTTCACAAAACTTGTATCATGCCATAAGTAGAAAATTACCTATGACCTCATGTGACAGCCAGAATGTAGGCACAATAAAGTGTTGCCTAAAATTATTTTCATGGTATGTACGTAAACACCAAATAAACTTCACGCTTGGACACTGATCTCTTTCCCAAGCTATATTAACATGTAAGTGGAAATACTTCTCCATCTGGAAATATTTGGAATGCAAACATTTCTGGTGCAAGGCATTTTAAATAAGTAATAATAATGAAACTATGCTGTATATGTTGTCCTTTACACACTCCTTTTCAGAAGCTAGCTACAGTTTGTACTGCGTAGTCACTCTGCCGGTCCTTTTGAGAATGATTGGTTGCTTCTGTGACTGCCTTCCCATTCTTCTGAGTCTCTAGGACCCCCTGCACATGACCACCCCTTCCCTACTTCTCTCTTTGGATGCCTCATTTACTTCCTCTAGATTATTTGATTTACTCTCTTCTTTTCTACCTAACAAGCTCCTATCTTTTCTTTATGACCCAAATTAAATCATGACACTTCTAGAACTGTTTCAGATTTTGTTTTATGCTAATAAATTCTTACACAGTGCTATAAAGGCATCGTGTCAAAGCTACCTTACATTTCAAGTGTTTCTTAGTCTTGGGCCACTACTTTCTGTGGTTACACTTGGCATATAGTACATATTAATAAATGTTGAGCAAGAGGATTTCTCATTGGCTATATGAGAAAAATCTTTTGAGCACTCCATCAACTGTAATATTTTTATTTCAAACTATTCTGCGTCTATATTAGTCAAATCTTTCTCACTGTATAATTCAAATGAAATTATCTTTAAATTACACATTTGTAAAATAAATTTCTTAAATATATTAAACCTAAAATATATCAGTATTTACAAGAATCAAAAGATCCTAAATGTTTCTTTATCTTTCACCCAGTTAAAAAGATGTCTGATATTGGTTATAAGTTTCAGTAATAGGAAAAATACAGTAAAATTTGATAAAACAAAGTTTTATTTATTGTGTCTATGTGTGGACACAACAGAAGCTGGTCATAAAAGGGATATATATATATATATATATATATATATATATATATATATATGGAGGGAAACTTAAAAAACACAAAAGAGGTAAAAATATGTTTACTTCAAATGAGAAACAAAATGTAATATTTTGGAATAAATCTAACAAAGGACGTGCAAGATTTATGTAGTGAAAATTACAGTACTCTGAAAAAATAAGAGATTGAAGTGAATAGAAGAAACTGGAAAGATATCCCTTGCTTGCTCATGGATTGCAAGAAGCAGCCTTGTAAAAATGCTCATACTTCAGAAATTCTTATGCGGATTCCAACCAATCCCAATTAAAATACCATTACCAAATCACAGATCTAAAGAAAAGATTGATAACTTTCATGTGGAACTACAACAGACCTAGAATAGCAAAAACTACCCTGGGCAAATAAATAAATAAATAAAGGAAAAAGGCATGTCCCAATCCTTGACTTGAAGTTATGCTATGGAGCTTCTGTCATAAAATCAACCTGGTACTAGCAAAAAAATAGACCTGAGGATCAACGGCACAGTTCAGAGGATGCAGGCACAGCTAAAAACGGGCTCAGTCATCTTATCTTTGACAAAGAGACCAAACAGTTTCACTGGAAGAAAGATAGATTCTCTAATAGATGGTGCTGTAAAAACTAGATTTCCATATATTGAAGGCTAAAATTAAACCTTTGCCTCTCACCATGTACTAAATTACAGTGTGGATGCATTGAAGATCTAAATACAAAAACAGAAAGAGGAAATCTACTGGAAGAGGAAGTAGGTAGAAATCTTGAAGAAATAGGTGTAGCTCTATAGCTCAGTGATGAAAAACAAACTTCACAAGAAATACTTCAAGGAATCAACAACTGTGATCTCATCATTTTGAAAAATTCTCAAAGCCAAGAGAAATTGCCAACAGAGTACAAAAACCCTCTGCAAATTGGGAAAATATCTTAGCCAATAGTCACATAGACAAAGGGCTTCTATATAGAATGCATAATTTCAAAAAAAAGTTGGGTTCCCAAAATTGAAAGGCCCAATCAAAAAAACGAGTATCTGAGATGAAGACACACTTTTCAGATGAAATACAAATGGCAAGTACATATGTGGAAAAAATGTTCAACATCACTAGTCATTGGAGAAATGCAAATTAAAACAACACTGAGATTCCATCTCACCACAGAATGAATGGCTATCATCAACAAGTCTACCAATCTCAAATGCTTCAGCGGCAATGGGGAAAAAGGAATCCTTCTCAGCTGTTAATGGGAGTGTAGGCTGGTATAAGTGCCATGGATATCAGTATGGATATTCTTCAAAAACTGAGCATTAGAGATCCTACTCAAGCCAGCTATTCCCCCTGTACTGGTGTCATCTTGAGAAGTGTAGAAGTTTAATTAAGTGACTCAGCAGAGAGCCAGGATTCTTGGCTTGTACACGTCCTTGTCCTGTGTGAGAAGAAAACACTGATGCTGTGTGAGTTCTGCACTCCCGGACCAAGCAGAGCTCGTTTATAACATAAGGAGAGGAGAGAGGCTGGCTAGAAGCCACAGGCGCTGTCCTTACCTTTGGCTTCCATTGTTTTTTGCCACCATCAGCTGCCGCTTACTGCCATGTGCCGATCTGCTTGGGAGCCAGCCGAGTATAGACTTAAACCTCCACAAACTGTGGGCAAAATAAACTTTGCCTTCCCTAGTTTTGGATGTTGGGTATTTGTCCCAGCAATGAGGGGAAAGGAATTGACGCACCCTCTGGGGTATTTTTGCTGAAGAACTGAAGACATATCACACTGATATATGTGCATCCATATTTATAGCGGCACGATTTGTTATAGCCAAATCTTGGAAATAACCCAAATGACCAACAACTAGGCATGGATAAAACAAATATGTGGTATTTTTATACAATAGAGTATTACTCGGGTACAAAAACATGTTAAATCCAAGGATTTTATAGGTAAAGGGATACAAGAGACCATACTTATAAGTGAAATAAATCAGACAGAAATGTGTAAAGACCGTATTGTGTCACTATCATAAGAATTTGGAAAAGGGCCAGCCAAATGGTACAGCGAACTAAAGCGCCTGCTTTGGCAGCCCTGCCAGCCCTGCCTCCGGGGTCTGCTGAGACAGTGATTGAGAGTCGGTGTGGTGCTGCACACCTGTAATCCCAGTGTTTGGGAGGCTGAAAAACAAGAAGGATTGCTGTGACTCCAATCTGTGTAGTGAGATCCTGTAGACCCTGTACTAAATACATAAAGAAAAGAACACGGAAGAGTCACTAAAATCCGAAAGGTACAAGTGGTGCTTTGAAAGGGAAAGAATCCGTTAAATGGAAGGAACGACTGGGCTGATATGCATATATGTATGATAACTTGGTAGTTATGTAGTGATTTCTGCAGGTCTATTGAAAGAAGTTAATGCTTATGTTTATTTTCTCCTTTTAAGTTTTTCTATAACTTTTTTATGAATTTTGCATAATTATATGGTAATCTGAACAACTATTTTGAAGACAAAAATATACAACATAACAACCATTATTCAATTCCTGTTATTTTGTGTAGTGAAATTCTGTATCATTTCTAATGGTTTTTGTACTTTTATTATCCTTTTTTAGTGCATGCTTACATGCTCATAAAATATAATGGTTTTTCATTTCAGGAGAGTATTTGACTGACATAAGCTTTCCATAATTTAGAAATGGTAAACACTGACTTTTTCTTTTTAGAGATAAACAGATTACTCATACCATGAGTTCAGCAGTTGGGAGGCAGCTCTTCCATTTGGCTCAAGGAAGGTTAGCGTGGTTTAGAAATCAGGCTTTCTTGATCAGTGCTGTGGGTTCAAACACTAACTTCACTTATTGCATGTTGTATGACCTTGGTGAGGTGATTGAAAATTTTAATCCTCTGCTTTCACCTATTTTGGGGGACAGAGAGTTCAGTAAAATGTCTGACTGAAAGGAGTCTTTCCCTAGTTGTCACTAGCTGTTACTATTGTAGTCAGTGAAGAGTCACAAAATTGTCATACTTGAAGTTCACTGAAAGGTCTCTGCTGGACCAGCTGTGTTTATATGGTTCATGTGTTTCCTATATATATATATATATATATATATATATATATATATATATATATATATATTTTTTTTTTTTTTTTTTTTTTCTGAGCAAAAAGATACATATTTAGAATTAGCCAGCTGGACTCAGTTTAGATGATGCCCATTTTGTGGCAACATTCAAGGCATCATAATCAGGAGCCAGCTGAACATAGGCCTTCTTCTCTCCATCAGGCCTGATTAGGGTATTGACCTTGGCAACACTGATGTCGTAGAGCTTCTTTATAGCATGCTTAATTTGGTGCTTATTGGGTTTGACATCTACAGTAGATATGAGTGTGTTGTTGTCCTCGATCTTTTTCATGGCTGACTCTGTGGTCAAGGCAAACTTGATGACGGCATAGTGGTCAAACTTGCTTCTCCTGGGGGCGAAACGGTGTTTGGGCTGCCTGTGGAGTCATGGTGTCTTGAGAAGGCAGAAGGTAGGTCCTGTTCATATCTTCTTTCTGTGGTGGTGGCTGCCTTTCAGTACAGCCTTCTTGGCCTTTAAAGCTTTTGCTTTGGCTTCAGCTTTGGGAGGGGCAGGGGCTTCCTTCTTTGCCTTTGGCACCATCTTGATAAAAAGGCTTGTTTGAATCAAAACTTATGCCAGAAGTCATAAAAACTGCCCCTATTTGGGACAATTTACTCCTATTTCTCATTATTTTGTCTTATTGCATTAATTATTTGAAGCTCTTTTATAGTCACTGGTTTTTATAATACTCATGACTATAATTCTAATTTTGTTTCTTGTGGGCACTTCTTAATATTCCACTTAAACTTCTTTTTCTGTGAAATTCACAGGAAGCTAAATGATTTATTTTTCTTTTATCTGATTTTACCGCACAAATAAAAAATTCCAGGCAATGGTGTTAATTGCATGTATAATTTGGTTCAGACATTTTTAGCAGTCTAAGTCTAGGTGGTAACATGTACTTAATTTTAATTTTGTTTTAAAATATTAATTCATTATCAGTTCAAAAAAGGCTTACAAAAATGTGAATTAGCTTTTTAGGGATTTATGTGACAACATGGAACATGCTGACAACGTATTACTTTTCTTTACATGTGTGACATGCTCATTAACAAAAGCTTCTGATAACAAGGCTTCCCACTGTCCAATTTATCCTAATTGTGATTTTTTTTCTCTTATAGAAAGTTAGAAAAAAAACAAGGTAGAAGAAAAATAGCCAAGCAGAACTTATATAAGTCAAAGGGGTTTAGAAGAGTAAATGATAAGGTCATTGTGTGGCGAAAGCAATGGTGAGAAATAGCGTGCTTTGCTTCTTACTCCATCTGTATCACGGTGCCTAGAAATACAGTCATGGTCATCTGGCTTAGCATTATAACTCGCTTATCTCAATGATAATTATGGAACAAGGTTCTGATCACTAATGTTTTTTGATTAAGACTAGTGTATGAACAAGGAGTGCACCAACTCAACCACATGGACAGTTTCCACCTTTGTATCTACACTTCATGCCATACAACAATCACATCATTGAGATTTGTATCTATGCTCTGTGACTCTATTTCCTAACTTGTAAATCAACTATTACTTATGTCACAACTGTTAATATTTGACTTTCTACTAGGGGTGTGACATTTCAGTAACATGCCTCTAACCCAACACACATTACTGGTGCATTTTCTCCAACAGTTGTTTAATTTTTATGTTAATGAGCTTGTTTTATGATTATCTGTAAAAAATTTGTAATATATAAAAAATATAAGCAACTGAAGCCCAAATTTTCTTGTTTTCTAACTATAAAATTTGATTGCATTTTTCATTATAGTTTTATACTCAAAGAAGGCTTCCAAAACCGTAAAGTTCAAAGCTCTATTGAAGAAACTTCCTAGTAATTCCTATTTGTATTCCTGTCACTCATAAAAGTCCAGGGCTCCATTAAAGGGAATAACTGGAAGCTTTCCTATGTGGAAAATTTATGTCATCAGTTGCAAAATTATCATTTGTTTTTTAAGAGGGAAGTGTTCTTTATGAGTACTTTGAATTTCTGATTATTAATAATAGTCATATAAATTTTTTCATATATGCACCTTGAATTTAAATGGATGTATATTTATTTCCTATTCTAGTCCCTTTTCTTGTATTGTTAAATTTCTTGTTTTTGTAAGATCAGAAAATTAACACTCCTGAATTTCTTCAACTCTTCTGCATCACATGATAGACAAAAGCTATACACTACCTTTATTTCACTGGGCATAATGATTTCAGTTCCTTTCACACAACTGGCTAAAACCAGGATTTCATTCTTTATTATAGCCAGATAGTGTTGCATCATTGATACTGCTTACTAAAAGCCTTGACCAATCTTGTCTTAATATTTCTGCTGAATGGGGCACATGAGTCCTGCTTTCAGACTTTCTTATTGGCCTGAGAAAAGAAGAATCATGGCCTTGAGAGTTATAACTCTTTGGCGAAGGGCTAATTCAACTAGGGGCTGAGCCTAGCAATACTGATAGTCAACAATTCTAGCTGCTGAGGGAATAACTGCCTCAATCTCTGCCACCCAGAGACATCTGGGTGAAATAGCACAGGCTAGGAAGTAAAAGGAAACCTATTAGGAAAGCAAAACTTAAAAGCTTAAAAGTACAAATGAACAAACATCTTTCTAAAGTATAAAATTAAAATTGAGTCCAAAATAAAGTGTGACACAGTACTTTTGTAATATGATTGGTAAATGGATTTTATTGTTAGAGTTTTTAGTTGTGGTCAGTTTGATTAATAGAATCGCTATACTCCAAGAGAAGCATAAACTATAGATATCAGATTTTTCTCAATAGAGGCTGCTAGTGAGCCTCATAGTACAGGAAGATCAATATATTCTAAGTCTTTCTTCTTAATGGCATATGGGGATGAAACGTAGTTCAGAACTTTAGTTTAAAAAGCTTAAGCATTGCTAGTATTTTGGTGAATGTGAAATGAAATAGATGCTGGAATATTGATGAAGAGGGGTTCTAATGAACTGGGGGACAATGGGAAACAGCTCTGCCCTGCCTACTGGAAACAATTCCACTACAGTGATAAAGTTGATTATAGTCATAATGTATTAAGTATTTATTATTTGTCTCATCATATTCTGAACATATTACTTGTATTAACTTATGTAAAATGCATACAAGCCTTTAGGTTATTATGTAATAATCAATTGAACTTTTATTCTTTTGTATTGTTATTGCTTGTCAGTACTATATCTCTTAAGATACTCGAGGTACAGATTGGTTATATGATTGGACAAAGGTCACACATAATTTGGCCACCAGAATCTGAACCCAACCCTAATTTCTTCGCTCCTAACAATGAGTGGAGGTATAGAGTGTGGGTGTGGGTGAGTGTGTTTGTTATGTGTATTACACAGGTACAGGAAAGGAAACAAAGGCAGACACATTAAGATAATATCTAGAAATGTCTTCACATCAAAGTATGTTAACAAATGACTATAATATCAAGTGTTATTAAAATAGTAATTATGATTCTCAAACTCACATCATAATAAATTTGATGATACATCTATATGTATATATGAAAAATAAACACATGACCTTTCAAAAATGTTAGATAAGTGACAGCTTAAAAATAAGTTAAGAACTATAGATACTAACATCGTCATTTAAAAAAAATAAGACACAAGCAGCTGGAAAGAAAAGAAAGAAATGTTTGTTAGGAAGACATCTGCAACACAAATAATAGAATAAAATTATATATGTAGTTATAATATATAAAATTTATATAATTAATCTACATAATTATATAATATCTATTTATTATATAATTAAAATATGTAATTATTATTGTATATTACACAAAAATGAACTTTTTATAAAAGGAACATAAAGAATGAAACTTAGTTAGCAGGCTATTTAATATACAGAAATTCAGCAACTAAAAAGTACAGAAAAATTTGCTTAACTTTAAGCTAAGTTAAAATGAGATATCACATCTAGCCCAGAGTTTGGTATATCAAAATAGTAACCAAGTAAATCTGAGAGGGTGGGTACTTTTGAATGACATTCAGGAAGGTGGACATGTTTGTTACATTGCAAATGAAAGTGTAATTTCTTTCCATTTTTTCTTGAAAGTCACTGTAACAATAATTAGTATAATTGAAGTTAAACAGGACAGTCTCCTAGCTAGGTAAATAACTAACAGAACAATTTATAAGCAAAACAATAAAGAACAAGAATGATAACGGGTAAACATTATAAATCTTACTATAAATCTTAGCCAACCTACTTACAAGATATTTTACATAAAAAATGTAAAATATCTGGAGATAGAATATCTGGAGATTCATGTTAAAAGAAATACTCTTAACCTTAGTTTTCAAGTGTCCCTTATAATTGATAAAGTACAATAACAGGTGTATTCATTAATTTTTCTCTGCTATAATAAAATAACTGAGGTTAGATACCGTGTAAAGAGTTGCATCACAGTTTAGGAAATTGGAAATCTAATCACCATGATGGCTGCACTGTCAGGGAGGGCATCATTTTGGGAGCACCTGTGAGAGGGAAAGACATGACGATACAGGAAGCAACAGAGACTGAGGAAGGACTGGTCTTGCTCTTTGTAACAACCTTCTGACAAGAACTTTGCAGGGATCCATGAGAGCTGAGTTAATCCCTTCTCAGGGCAGCTTTGGATGACAAAATCCATTCCCGCCTGGCTCCTCTGTGAAGGCTCCCACAGCCTCGCAACATTTAAGTGCCAAGGGACGGGCAGCCTTCGCTCACGCGGGCGATAAAATGAACCAACAACAGAGCATGGAGTGAGAATACGTATTTCACTCATCCTTCTGTTTAAAATAAGGAATAAAAAGTCCTATAGAGGTATAATTTGTATACATCATCACAGACAAAGATGTAAAGGAATTCACGGTGACTTTGAAATGTAGATCGCCTGTAGGATGAGAAGGGGGAAGGAAGCGGGGCTGAGGGGATCAGAAAATAAGGTGATCGTGTGCCCGCAGGGGGAGGCCCCACGTCCTGTCAGTTCCATTTGGGGTGTTATTCTGCATATTTGTGTGTGTATGTGTGTGTGTGTGTGTGTGAGAGAGAGAGAGAGAGAGAGAGACAGACAGACACACACACAGACACACACACAGACACACAGACAGACACACAGACAGAGATAGAGATGATAGAGATAGAGATAGAGATAGAGATAGATAGAGACAGAGACAGAGACAGAGACAGAGACAGAGACAGAGCCAAGACAGAGACAGAGAAGCATAGAGACAAGACATAGACCATAGATAGAAACAGAAGAGATAGATAGATAGATAATAGATAGATTTCCTTCTTTACTACCATATTGTAAGAATGTATGCATATGTATCTACTTTTATGTTTCAAAAATATATGAAAATGCATAACAATTGCAACTTTTGGAAAAATTCCACATAGAGGACTTTCCTTTTTCCTCTCTAGCTCGATAAGCCAAGTCTTGTAGTGTTTTCCTATCTTTTTAGTTCACTAATTGCTTCCCATCAACTGCGTTAGTTGTCTGATTCAAAGGAACATAACTGTTACACTTGCAACTATTTTCATGCTCTTCCTACATTTCTATACTAGAGTGCATAATATTAATATGTACACCGTTTGTATTCTAACATGATAGTAAAGCTTTTCAGGCCAAAGAAAATCCTAATTAATTTGAGGATCAGGATGGGTTGTGGTGGGGTTTATTTCAACTTAAAGCACATATATTTGGTATGTTCAAAGTCAGCTTTAGAGATGGTGGGTTTATGCTAGGGCAGCACTCCGTGGAGAGAGCTGCCCAAACAGATTTAAGAGGAAAGAAACAATTTCAGAAGAGTCTCATGCAAACTGAAGATTTTCTCGTCAAAAGCAGATAAAAAGGCAAGATTCAGTGAATACTGAAATGCACTTCAATCTGATTAGCCTAAATACTTTAGTGAGATTATGTGACAGTTTGAGTTAAAGAAATGACTTGTCTAGTCATTCGGGTGCTTCTTGAGTAGTTGCTTTACATGCACCATTATTCTCCCAGAGTTTAACGCATTGCCTATCTAGCCCAAATTATAGTCCAATAATAACTGTTCCTGTGAAGCCCATGTTATGTATTCCTATAAATGTTCCTTTCTCTCCATATGCCAAAAAACTAATACAGATTCAGTTTCTATCTCATTTGCTGTCCAAATTAATTATTCCTTGAGGCTTTTCTATCTCTGGGCAAGCAGTTAAATATTTTTAAAAGGTTTTATTCCTTTCATTCCGTATCCCAGTACAGACACATTTTTTGATAGTGTGTATGTGGTGCTTGGACCTAGAGTAACCCCAAATATGAACAAAAATTGTATTTATATATGCACCCCTTTTTTTCATGACTCAGACTAATGTAACGTCAGACTGAAGTAAGCATATCAAACTCATCAGACTGTTGAATGGCTAAGTTGTCGTATCCTTTCCCAAATAACAATGATATAGATAGTATTTCATTAAGCTGAGTTAAGCTAAAAATAAAATCTTTCCCTATTAACAGGCACCAAAGCCTAGGAATAGGGAAACATATACAGAAAAAGAGCTTTGTACAAGCTCTTTATTTTATGAACTTTCATTTCTACATTCATAAATTACAGATATTTATAACAGAAATTACATAAGGGTATCTTTTTTTTTTTTTAATGGCCGGGTCAGCCTGCTCTGAGGTGGGGCTGGTGCAGCATGTTGTGCCAGGAATTGAACCTTGGTTCCTGCAGTTGCCCAAGCTTGTCTAAGCAGGTGCATTAGAATGCTGAACTATCTTGCCACCCTTGTTTGACTATCATATTTTAAGTTTTCTCCTCATTTCAAAATTTTTATTTTAAAATGGTGGAACTGGGGATTGAACTCAGGCCCTTGCACTTGCCAGGCAAGTGCTTATTCTCCTGAGCTATTTCCCCCATCCCAAAGTTTTAAAATAAGTATTTAAATAAGTGATACATATTTGGAGTGCAGTGATCAATTTTTAAAATGCTGTGGAACTTTTAGTGCATAGATATGTGTTTGATTGATGGTTTCGTCCTAATTTTATACTTCTTAACTTTAACCTGCTTGGATTTGATGATTGCCGTAGTTTTAAGTAGAGGGTTGAGGGACTCTTGAATTCTGCCTTGCCAAATTTTTCCTTAGTAGAATGGCACTCAATGCACCGTTTAGTAACTATGCTGCCATATTTCAAAAATTTCTCTTAGAAACAGCATGAGCTTATGCCTAAGGCATGAGTAAATCTAAAATTTGAAGCTAACTTTTCCATTATGACTTGGACAGTAGCAGCAGCAGACCTTGCTACTACAAGGTCATAATCTGTGTGAGCTTTTCAATTACAATCCAGTTTGGCAGCGGCACCATGGGCATAGCGCTGAAGAATTGTAAGCTCAGTTTGGCATGACCTTCATCTATGTAGGCACAGGTGAGTGTCAGGCAGAACTTCTTAACATATGTCATGGAACCTGCTTCCTTTGTTGGAGCTGTATTTCCCAGAAAGCCCACCCTGAGACAGTGATTCATAAGGAGAACATTAAGTTGTGTGGAGGAGGAAGCAAAGTTATCCAGAGAGAGAGAGAACCTGGCTTATGATTCACTTTTAGAGAGATTCAGTCTGCCCGACACAACTTTCAGGTTTTGAATAATTGGGAAACAGAGATCAGGCCTTTATATAAATCTGTGGATTATTCACTGAATGTAGACTTATGCTGGAAAGAGGCTGCCACAATGGACAAAAGCAGCAGATCCTGACAGTGGAAGGTGATGTCCCCGAAGGACTCCCAGCTCCGCAGCAATTGTGTTACTCCTGGAGCGGGATCTGAGTTTCACATTAATGCAGCACATGTCCTCTGCGGCTTAGATACCTTCTTCGTTTAGGTTAAGGAACATCAGTTGCAGCCTTCTGGTGACCATTTCTTCCAGGGAGAAGCATTGAGGAAGAAAATTAGTGTGATCTGGTCACCTCCTTTACCACTAAAGTCAGTCTCAGCGTTGCAAACAAAACTCGATCTCCCCTTCTCCTCTCCCTGTATTCCCCTGACGCCCAGCCAAGTGTTACCTGAAAGCGGAACCCAGTTTCTCATCCTTGAGATATTCTGAACCATTATCAGATTCCGGTCAGGTTTTGGTCTCTGCCCATATCTATGCATTGTAAAAACTAAAGAGTGCAACAACTTCCACATAGAAAAATCGGTCTTAGAATTATGTGTGGACACATTTCCCCTCAAAGTGCTGCTTCCTTGGTAGTAGTAGTCTAACATATTCAGCCAGGTGATACAGCTGCCAAATTAGCAGGATTTTCACTAGTTTTCCTGAGGGATGTGCTTTCTTTTGAAGAGCCACTCTCTTGAAATGTGGAGATTCCAGGGCTACAGGAACAGAAATAAAAATAATCTAAAAGCATTACTGATTGTGATGATAAACAAACCCATTCTATTGTTTTCACTATTTGATGATGTTTTCATCTTATTGGGGATGCAGTGTCACATGAGATTGTTTAAATCATGAACTACTTTTTCCTGGAGAACGGTGTTTTGTCTCAATAATTTCAATCAGCAATTGATTTATTATACTAGATGGTTTCTTAGGGTTGTGGGTGTAAGAATAAATTGCATAATCTTCCAATATTAATCCACTTTCATGGTTGAAAAAAGTGGTTCCATATCTTACTTAGTTATGTATTCATGAGTATTGACAGGTCTTTAAAGATTTTCATTCCTAGCACTAATTCCCTTGGACCTACCCAAGTATCATCCCTCAGATTCCCTTATGCTTAATTTCCCTGTCTTTCTCATTTCAGATTCCTGGCTAAATAAGTTGGCTGTGTTCATGAACTAAAAGGCCTCACTTTCTATTTTTTTTTTTTTTGACAGTTCTACTGTCATGGTTCTCTTATACAGTTGGGAGGCAGGGCAGAGATCACAGATTTCTGGCTTACATCCTCATCCTTGTCTGCTTATCAGAGAAGCAAGCATGGGGTTCTCCTCTGTCATCTTGGTCCTACATTATCTCTCACTCATGGCCATGAATGTGAAGGGAGAAATTATACTGGCTGGAATGTGCTCGGCATTTTTGATTCTGCTTCAGCTAAATTCAAGATGTAGAGGTATTGTATTTATCTGACAGTGGGTTTACTTACACTGGTGCTTTGGAAGATCTAAGCAAAGTCAGATAATGAGGGGAACTTGTGTCCAGCAGTATGACATTTCTGTGTAGTAGTCAGATTAGAGTGTCTTTAAAAAATCACAAAGTTCATGACTTCAACAGCATATGTTTATTTCTCACAATTCTCTGTGCAGCTAACTCTAAGATCAACATTCTAGCAGGTGAGTCCAGTGCAGAGATCTCTTGACTTGAGGTAGCTGTCATCCACTGTCGTTCATAAAACCTCCACTTATATGCATTCCAGGATGGGAGGGGGCCTCTCATATAGACAGCAATGCTGTAGGATGAGGGCTTTGTACTTCTATGTCATTACACCTTACATACTTGCTTAGAGGCCTAATTTCCAAATATAAGTATGCTGGAAGTTAGAGCTTCAACATGTGAATTTGGAAGACACACAACCATTTACTAAGAACTCAGTTTTGTCTTCTGAAATAGGACTCAGAAGAGTATGCACACTTAGAGATTATGCCGACTTTAGAATATGAAAATGCATACTTACATGTTACCCCTTAGTGCTGTAGTAATGGAAGGTTGAAGATATATGAACTGCTCCTTCACTATGAAGGACATATCCATGTATATCACAAAGTTCTGGATCCTGAAAATATTTATAGACATGTTTAATGCCTAAATCATCCCAGGACGTATCTCCAACTCTAGGTAGGACATGTGTCTTCTGAAGACCTCTGTTTGTTCATCCAAACTGATCAATATTATTTCAGTGATTGATTTAGCCATTTAGACAGATATCAGACAACCTAAAAGTCCTCAGGCTATATTATGATAGGAGGAAAAGGTTAATGTAGATTCATGGAGAAAAACTATAAGTGTATTACCACGAGAATGTAAAATCTGCTGATTTACTATGAATGGAGGCACGAAGGATGCCATGGACCGTGCAATGTCTATGTCACTGAGAGTGGCCGTTTCTAGCAGATGTGGTGTTTTCTTGATGGAATTTTTCTTGTGGCTGTGTTTCCACTGAACTTGTTCCACTAGTCTGATAAATCTTTTATACCGAGTGTTCTAAAAATGGTACAACTCTTTATTCAAAATAGCCTGTATGGACCCAGATCACTACCACATTTATTACCCAGTCTTCATCTGTCTTTACCAGAAGAGAGGTTAGAAATGAAAAGTAGGATGAGAAGAAAAAAAAAAAAAAAGGAAGAAAAGTAGGACAAGGCTTTGATTTTCTGACTATAAATTTAACTTCAGACCTTCAGTTAAAGAGTGTGAAATAATCAGGTTTTCCCTTTCTCTAGTGTACTTTACTATCTTAGTACACAAAGATGTACACAAATAACTAAGAAAAAAAATGACCCTATGATAAAAAGAGGTATAGCCAAGGTGTAACCTTTTGATCTATAAAATGATTCATATAGTGTGAACAATTTCTTTCAGAACTAAAACTAAGTAACATAAAGTGTTGCAGGCCAGCAGTAGAGCAACTTTTCAGACCCACCCAAGTTGGTCAGCTTGTGCTATTGAAACACAAGACTGGGTGACTTTATAGTAACAGTGTTTCTTCTCTCAAAGTCTGGAACTTGGAATTCCAAGAGCAGGCTATCAGTATCATTGGATTCTGGTTGCAACCACTTCTCAGTTGCAGAGTGTTTTCCATTTGTATTCTTACACAGCAGAAAATTAAGAGATATGTACCTCCTGGGTTCTTCTTGTTTAATCTCACCAGGGTGATTCTCCTATTGTTACATAACTTGCCCAATTTCTTAACTTCAAATATCATCACACTGGGATTAGGAACTCAACCTGTGAATTCGAGACCACATATAAATATGAAGTCCACTGAACCTCAGTAGAATCAGGTATTGAAAACATAAAGAATGATGAGATGAAGTATAAAATTGACAGTTCACATGATATAGAAGAAGTCTGAACCATACCCCAGAAGTGCAAAGAAGGAAACCAATGCTGAGTTAGCTCTGGGGCCATGGGATCAATTGTGCTTCTCATGGGAATCTCGCCTTCTCTTCTGCCTTTCCTATCCACTGAAATTCAGTAAAATAAACATCTTTCAGAGTAGGTCTCTATTTTTAAATTTTTTTTCTACCAAATGGTACTGCATGGTATTTTAGATTAGTAGATTATATTTATATTCTTAGAGAAAAATCTAGACATTTCCTAGTACTTTCTTTTCATCCCTTTTTTCTTTCTTTTTGCATTTCAGAGAAGGGTCTACAGGATATTCAGGGTCTCATTACTAATCAGAACTATAGTGATACTCCTGTTTACAGCCTCCTAAGAGCTGGGATTACAGGCGCATTCCACTCCGCCCAGTCTCAGTTGCTGTGTCAGCATGCTCCAGGGGCAGCTGTACTGACCGCTGCCCAGGAATCAAATCCCTGACCCCTGAGCCTGCTTGCAAGTGCTTTAATCCACTGAGTTATTTGGCCAACCATTTCCTAGTACTTTGAAGTAGCATGAATAAATCTGTTATGTGGTACTTTGCTTTTACTAAACCACTGAAGACAAACAGAATAAATAAAAACTTCATTACCATTCTAACAAAAATATCAGAACAGTCCTGCTATGGACTATTCATTTCAGCCTGGTTTTTGCAGAAAATTAAAAACTCAATAAATTTCACAAAACCTATTGAAAATGAACAGAGACTATAGAACTTAGAAGACAGAATCATTGTTAGCAACCAGGAAAAGAAGGATCACAAAAGTAGTCTGGGGCCTTGAAAAATCAATTGAACAGCTGCAAGATGATACAAAAAGAACAACACAAGATTGACCAGGGTATATTAAAAAGGCAGAAGTCTGCACAAATGCTATACAAGACCTGTTCATGGAAATAATGGCAGGAAGCTTTCCAGGCAATAAAAAGAGAATTTGTTATACAGATAAGCAAAGTATATAGAGCTCCAATTATTCATGACTAAAAATTTCCTTCTTTTCTTAGCATGATAAAGCAATCAAATAACATAAACCAGCATTTTTGGTATATTTTTTAAAAATGTATATAGTACAGGCTCTCACTAAGAGACTGGACTTGTAGCGATCCTCCTGTTTTCAGTCCCCCAAGTTCTGAGATTACAAATGCACATCAGCTCACCCAGTCTCAGTCACCTCAGGAGCAGGGCTAGCACCGCATGCAGCCTGGGGGTTGAGTCCCAATCCTTGCACCTGGCTCAGCAGGCACTTTAATCTGCTGAGCTATCTGGCTGGCCATAAACCGGCTTTGTTCAATAGAGGACTCTTTGACTTCCGTAGGATCATTTTTTTTTTTTTTTTTTTTTTTTTTTTTTTTGTCTTTTTGAGACAGGGTCTCACTGTGCAGTTGAGGCTGGCTTTGAGCTCACTTTTGTAGCCCAGGCTGGTCTCGAACTCACAACTATCCTCCTGCCTCAGCCTCCCAAGTGCTGGGATTACAGGCATGCGCCACCATGCCCGGCTGGGATCATTTTTTTATAGTCAGAAGTTATACAAATATTCCACTTAAATAATAGCTATTCTTTTCTCATTTTAGAGGCTTGGGATATTGTAGCGACGTGGGTGTGAGAAGAATGTGTTACAATTCAGTGAAGAAAACTGAATTCAAACAAGAATTATACTGTTAATGGTGCACTTAAGGGTGCACCTGTTAAGGGTGGAGTGGAGTATATCATAAGGAATATAAAGAGCCAGGGTTCAGATTTGTATCTTTTGTATTGCATTAATAGAAACATTTTTATTAAATAAGCTGTGTGTTATCACTTGATCAGTTAAATGATTATTTTAATGTGAGTATATTTTATGGATGTTTTCCATTTTTACTAGTTCCCAGGAGAACAGGGTATTTGGGATGTGTGGGTACATTTTTTTTCAAAAGTACTTACTAGCTAGACAGAAAGATCACAGTAATCTTAAGATTCAAGGCTATCAAGCAGCTTCGTATTCAACTAGAGACTAGCAAAAACACTTTTGAAATTATCTGGGCCTTGCAGACACTCTTAAGCCACAGAGAGAATTATTTAATGGGGAATTCATATACCATAAAGGATTGTGCAGCCAAGAAACTGGATTGCATGACTGACCGTGATGCAACTCCAAAAAAGCCACATTCGTGTGAAGTTACTTGCCAGTGTCTGGGCAATGAATGCGTATCTTCCATTTCCTTCCCGTGTTGGTGCTAGTGTTGGATGGGAGGGGCACAGAGGGGCACAGATGTATCCCAGGAGGCCTGACCTGAGGGTTGGATGGAGCAGGAGATAGAGACAAAATGAATACTTAAGTCTTGGGAGCCTTCTTACATTGCATCCCTGGCAGGTTACTAATGTCTTAGCTATGTGTAAAACAAAGCATTTCTCAAAACACTAATAGTATCTTATTTTAGATAATTGTGAAGATAAAACAATGGAAAAAGTACATAATGAAGTCACTGAAAATATGAAACACTAGTTAATCATTTCCTGTAGTCTGTAGGCATCTCAGTTCCTGTTTCCTCCTTGCTCTGACAAAATACTGGGCCCTCACAATTAATGAAGGAAAGGCTTATTTAACTCACAGTTAGTGGTGGTTTCAGTATCTACTCAGCTATCAAGGTAGAGTGGTACATGGCAGAGGGCAGCTGTTCATGGCAGTGGAAAACAGCAAAGAGCAAAGGGAGGAATAGCAGTTAAGGCAGCTAGCAAGCCTCTCTCCCTTCTCACAATTGTATGTAGATTATCTGCCCCAGCGCAGGTGTAGCACTCATGCCATAATCCCAGCATCGGACCAAGAATTAATCACAAACTCTAGAAGCTGCGCTATGACTGCATGAGGCCATTGGGGGACAACTAGAAACAAACCACAATAGTAGATTTGCTATAAAATAAAAACAAACAAAGAGGTTCTTTCATTGAAATATATATATATATGTATATATATATATATATATATATATATACATATATATATATATTTAAAATTAAAAGACTATTAAAACAAGATAAATCTGTGATATAATTTGGTTAAGATATGTTTGAGAACACTTTATTATAAGTGTGCAAACTTCAAACACTAGGAATTATATTTATTCATTTTATAGTTTTGAAATACAAAAGCCACATAAAGGGAGACGAAAAGCAAAACATCAAGTGTGTTTACCCTAAAATAATTTTAAGAACGTGGCAACCTGTAGAGTGCGTGAGCCATCATTTAGCCATTAATTTCCACTGTAGTCACTGTTGTATGATTTTATGTAATTAGCTAAAGTAATTTTTCATAAGCCTGCGGAGCAGCTCAAGCATGGAGAGAAGTAAGCTTCGCAGCGCACTCAAGGTCTTTAATCTGTGGGTGTCAGAAACTCTCCATGGGAGAAAGGGTGGGAGCGAGGAAGGACAGAATCGGGAAAGTGCACAGCACAAACCGGGACTTCAGTCTTTGCTAAAGAAATCAAATTAGCAAGGTATTTATCAGCGAGAAAAACTGCTTTGCCTCCTAAAGAGTAAACATGTGATTCTGATTTTATTTATTCCTTCTTAAATACACTTTCTGCACTTATATTTAGTAGTTCATTTATCAATGTTATTTCAAAACTACGTAGTTATTTATTATTTTACTTTTCACTTTGTTTCAAATATATAAGAGCCATACAGGTCATGGCACGAGGGCTTGGGCAATCAACATTTCAAGTGTCTTATGGTGGCACACATTTATTATCTAGGGATATTGGATCCAAAGTTCATAGGTGACATATCCTGAAAAGATTGTTTTCAAGGTTTAATATTAATGCAGGAATAACATACAGTCTATACAAGAAACAAATGATACAAATAAGACAATAACTGAAGTTTAGGCAAAAAATACATATAGGCGGTCTAGTGGAGAAACGAGACGAACCACAGAAAGCTGAATGACTATTCATAGCAATATTTAATTTTCAAAGAAATGCTGAACAAGCTGGGCGTGGTGGCTCATACCTGTAATTCCAGCACTTGGGAAGCTGAGGCAGGAGGATTGGTGCGAGTTCAAGACCAGCCTGGGCTACAAAAGTGAGCTCAAGGTCAGCTTCAACTGCATAGCGAGACCCTGTCTCAAAAAGACAAAAAAATGCTAAAAAAAGTATTAAAATTATTTTGCTGGTGCTAAATAAATAAAAATAGATCATGAGTAATTTCAAGTTTTGAATGAGACTAGGAAAGATTATAAAACTACATTTTCTTCTATCATGCTAAGTGACTTTAAAATCATCTCCAAGTCAATTTATGTGCTTTTGAAAGAGTAAGTGCATTCTTATTATGTTACAGTTTTCTGAAACATAGGTGGAGATCATAAGGAAAATTACACTTGGATCTTTAAGTATATATAGTGAAGGATACTTACGGGAGTGCTATTAAAGGCAGCTTAGGCTTACCTATGCAAAATGGGAGAATGGGTGGGCAAGATACAGTAAGTGGACACATGCAATATTTTTATTTACATGGCTGTGAAGTAATGAGTTAGAAGTAATAAGGTGGAGGTATAAAGAATGATATGAATAGATTTTTAAATATGACATTATATGATAATATTATTTTGCACCAAATGCCAGGAACCTGAGAAAATTGTTTTCCAGAGCTCTACACAAGAAATAAACAAAAATAAAGAAGAATTTGAGATTGATATTAATTAGATAGACTCCAGTCTATAACATATTTGGGATATAGAAACCCAGTTGATGAAAATGTTAATTTGCTCTATAAATTAATAAAACCTCCTTGTTCACTTTATTTTTAAATTGTTTTCAAAATATATTCACATATGAATCAGAACAGCCATACATACTCTTGTCAATAATAACAATAATTTTGAATAATTACTCAGATGTCAAGACATTTAAAATAGTATGTTTTGGTTACAAAACTCAATACAGAACCAGAAAGATAGCTCAGCAGACTAAAGCGCAAATGCAGAGACTGCCAATCCCTGGTGTCTCATGGTGCTCCAGCCTCACCTCCAAGAGGGACAGGGTGGGACAAGCCCATCAGAGTCTGGATATTGTGGAGCATGACTGTAATCCCTGCTCTGGGGAGGCTGAAAACAGGAGAAACTTCATGAATCTGGGCTGGATAGTGAGAGCCTACAACAACCACATACAATTTTTTAAAACAAGGTCAAAATATTAACTTACAGAGAAAGTATACCTTAGAAATGGATTTACAAATATATGCTGTTCTTCCTTATGATAACCTTGGTGCAAAAGTAATACCTTTTTATTACTCTTTCTTAGAATCTTTGCAAACAAAAACACATATGGGAGAGAAATGAATTTAATTTTAAGTATTTCTCTTTTTTTTGAATTTTTTATTTTTATTTATTTTTTTCTTGTTTCAGAACCTTTGTTTGTTTATTCACTCATTTTAATGGCCATCTCAGCCCACCCCAAGGGCAGGGCTGGCGCAGCATGTGGTGCCGGGGATTGAACCGCGGTCCCTGAAGCTGCCCAAGCTTTCCCAAGCAGGCGCTTTAGACCACTGAGCCATCTGGTCGGGCCCTTATTTATTTATTTATTTATTTATTTATTTATTTATTTATATGGCCGGCTCAGCCTGCCCTCAAGGCAGGGCTGGCGCAGCATGTGGTGCCAGGGATCAAACCGCAGTCCTTGCAGCCACCTAAGCTTTCCTAAGCAGGCACTTTAGACCACTGAGCCATCCTGCTGGACCCCAATTTTAAGTATTTCATAACCTTACACCGCATATAAACTGCAAACCCTAAATACAAAACACCCAGAGAGAAAGACAGAAAAAGAGAGAGGGACAGAGAGAGAGAAAGAGAGAGAGAAAGATCTGCCTGAACTCTGATATGAAGTAGCACTCCTGAAATAGGATAAATAAATCTACCCATCTCTACAAAAATAAAATTTTATCTATTATAACGAAGTAAAATTGAAATCACATGCTATTCAGAGTGGGAAAATTTAAGTCAAATAAGGACAACGCAATGGTTGTGGAATTATAATTATTATTTTTGTTAATTTTTTGAGATGGGGCTTGCTATGTAGTGTAGGCTGACCTTGAACTCACTTATACAGAATAGGCTGACCTAAAACTCATAGTGACTCTCCTGCCTTAACATTCCAAGTGCTTGAATTATAGACATACACCTCCATTCCTGCTGGCTTTATCATTATTTAATAAGATTCATAGCCAGAAAGAGTTTTGCAAAGAATAAAATAGAATTTATTCATGAAAATAAATAATTTATTAATGAGCAAAAATCTTGGCTATACATACAAAAGAAAGAACATACAGTAAACTATAAATATTATAAAGATTCCATATTTTACTTTGGAAAAAAACTAATTATGAACAGAAAATTTAAAAACAATATTAAATATTATTAAAAAATCTGGAGCCACCAAAACAGTGAAATATCTTAAGAGTAAGAATTACTAAACAAAAATCAACCCTAATATCTTTAAATACCAAGATGAATAAACTTGTTTTGATATGATGAAATTATATATATGCATATAACATATGCACATATATAAAAATGTATACATTAATGTCTATGTAATTAAGTGTATTATTTATCTATATAGAATAAAATGAAAATTAGAAGACATTAAATTTGACAAACTACTTTGATATCAAAAACAATTTGCAGCAAAAATTCTAATCTTTATGTGTGATTTTTTTGTGTATTTGTTTGTTTTCCTTGTGGTCCTGGGGATTAAACGTATTAGTCATGCATGAGAGACTGATCTATCTTTGAATCACATAATCAGACCAAGAAATTAGGCATAAGTGAGTATATTCCATACCCCTTCAACACAAATAAATAATATTGTTAGTTTTTATGTTCACCATTGTCTTCAGAGGAGAACACTGACCTCAGAGAGATACAAGATTAGCTAACAGAGAATTTGAATACAGTTTCTTCATCTGTGTGCTGATTACATTAGTCACTTTGTGAAAATTCATTATGCTGTCTGTTTATGATATATATATAGTAGTTTTGCAAAACATGTAGTAGTCTTTCATAGTTTTACAAAGGTATTCTGTAGTTCAACTTTAAAAAGAAATGCTTAATTAAACGTAATGCTTACAAAAATTGAAACCCTGCACATTGCTAATGGGAATGTAAACGAATGCATTCATTGTGGAATGTGCTAAGGTAACTTGTTCCCAAAACTTAAAGATAGAGATATTGTTGGTCAGCTCGTGTATATTTAAAAAGTAAGAGTAGGGACTTTCATATATGTGTGTACACCAGTGTTCTCACCATCACTGCTTACAGGAGGTAGAACCTGGAAGCCCTGTACCTTTGACTTATTTAAAAGGGGTCGAGGCCGGGCATGGTGGCGCACGCCTGTAATCCCAGCACTCGGGAGGCTGAGGCAGGAGGATCGGTGAAATTTCGAGACCAGCCTGAGCTACGAAAGTGAGCTCAAGGCTAGCTTGAACTGCATAGCGAGACCCTGTCTCAAAAAGACAAAAAAATAAAAAAATAAAAATAAAATAAAAAAATAAAAATAAAAATAAAAGGGGTCAAATAGTTGAGTGATTTACCTCAAAGGACAGAGACTATTTCAGGTCTGATCACTTCAGTTTGGATATTTACAAAACATTATATAAAAGGACTGATTTGAATAAAGTATTACATTTGAAGTATAAAAATCACATTCTATGACCTTTGTTCATTTATTTATTCCATCCTCAATTTTTTCAGCTATTAGTTATTGAATTTTCAGTCTAAGAACCTGGCTGTGTCTTTTTTGAGTTTATAGATTTCTAAGTTTGTCATATTAAAACTAAAAATATGTTTTAGCACATTTTCTATAATCAAAAGTTTAGTTTGCATGCTGAATTTTTATAGGCACAGAAAAATATTCTATGCAGTAGAAGGGCTTATCATACTCGTGAGGCCACAAGTTAGTGAAAAATATTTTTAAAGATATGACCCATATGAAAAGGCTTGACAGATGTTCAATTTCTCTTATCAGCATGCAGGCTTTTATTCCATTTTTTTCTTTGTTTTGTCTGAGGGGAAGTGTGAATGTAAAAATGAGTTTGGTGACATCGTTTCATTTTTTCTGAGGATGCTGCATGCTGGAACATTTCCTTCTGTTATCAACTTTCAAAACACTGAAGCTAACACTGGGGCATTGCTTGTGTACCTAGCTTATTAAGAAGTGGACAACTGGTAATGGGTAGGTGTGGGGCAAGTGTTTGTCAGTTAGAAACATCTCTGTTCAACCAATGTGGAAAAGAAATCGAAGAAAAAAGAAGGGAGCTCTAAGGCTCCTTACACAGGAAGTGCTTTATAAGTTGATTGCAAGACTATCATAATAGTATGAGACAGAGAATAGAGTTTTAATCCTGTATATTATTTTTTAAAATTAGAGATCTTATTTTATTTATATTTCTGATTGAACTAGCTACAAACCAAGTGATTTATCTATGCCTTATATGGAAGAAATATGTTAACACACAACATATATATATATATATATATATATATATATATATATGTGAATTCCCTGAGTATGAAGTGATTATTAAAGTGAAATAAGCAATAGCTGGATTCGGTCCCTTTAAGTAATGGTACCAGCTCAAACATGTTGCTAACTAATCAACAGTAAAATGAGTTTCCACCCAGAAGGTATTAAGCAAAGACTCAGCAAGCTGTTTGCCTGAGATTAAAACTCTGGTGAGCCAAATCCAGTAAATGCGAATGCGAGAGCACAGTCTTCCTAGCTAGTATTTAAAACTCCAACTTTTTTTTTTTTGCCATGGCTTTACGGAAACCTACTCGGTTGCTTACAGTGCAGATGTTCCTATTAATGGCAATTCCGCACTGCATTTTTTTTTTACTGATTCATTCTCCACTTAGTTGTTGGTGAGGGTGGGAGAGATAAGATCTACACCAAACAGTGTCATTGAGAATTTGACTCAGCTATGCTCTCACCTTTATTTAAGAAGTGTTTTCTGGCTGGGGAGATTGCTTAGTGGATAAGTGCTTGCCTGGCAAGTGCAAGGCCCTGAATTTGATCTCCAGTACCACCAAAAAAAAAAAAGGATTTTCTGATATTTTCTGATAAGTACCAAACCACACACTAACTGACACTGTAAACTGGTCTCAGATTTAAGGTGGGAATTGGGATATAGAGTCATATGATTTGATTTAATTTTCTCTTTTTTTCTCAGCCTATGGGGGAATAGAATTTCTGCATTACTTTTTGCTAATTGTTTAAAGAAAACTAAATTTTCTGCTTTTATAAATGACAGAACACATAGCAATTTCATTTATTTACTTATTTATTTATTTATTTATTTATTTTTCTGGGACTGGGGTTCAAACTCACAACCTTGCGCTTGCCAAGCAGGCACTTGTGCCACGGAGCTATTTCCCCAGCCCCAGCAATTTCTTTTAAAATCAAGTTGGCTATGATGTGAAAGGAAGTTACAGTATTAAAATGAATGCCTTATAATTTAAAGCTTCTACATTTAAAAATCTTTTTGAAATGGCAAGCAGAAACACCAAAAAGACACCCAAGATTTGGAAGCAGATTCATTTATGCTGATGGGCACTGGCTGGGATACCTGCCACCCCACACGATCTGGCCCTCAACTCCAGTGGTGTAGGGCTGACAGGGTATATAAGCAAGCAGGAAGAAGAGGCAGAGTTGCTTGTCCTTTGGAGCTGAGTTTATGCATTGTGCATTATAGTGACCCGCTGATTCTAACAGACAGAAGCGAATGGAACTGGTTATTACCTTGGCCTCAGAGAAGCTAGAGTATACTGACTGTGGGGGCATTTCATGTATACCCCTTATGGTCACTGTTTATTTTTGTCTGTGATTGTTTCCCGAGATTTCCATTCTTAGCAAATTTTTGTTTTGTGGGAAATCATTCGAAACATTGAATTGTACTCTTTTTTTTTTTTTTTTTTTTTTTTGAGACAGGGTCTCGCTATGCAGTTCAGGTGGGCCTTGAGCTCAATTTTGTGGCCCAGGCTGGTCTCAAACTCGCGCCGATCCTCCTGCCTCAGCCTCCCAAGTGCTGGGATTACAGGCGTGAGCCATCGTGCCCAGCTTGAATTGTACTCTTAATAGTGCTGACATATCTCAATTTACATCTTGTCCTCTTATCATTATTAATTTCTTTCTCTGTTGCACGTCTTCTACTCAGTCCAAGATAATTGTGTGCAACATAACTGTTGTCAGTATTTGTTAAATTCTTCATTTATCTGTATTTAATTATTTGGTTTCATCATTCTCAAAGCTAGCGATGCTGCTATGGCTTCTGTGGTTTACGTTTCACTCTGTGCTCCTAATCTTTTGGTGTCAAGGTAAAATGCGTTCTCATTTTCAGTATCTTAAGCGATAGTATTCTTGCTGGCATTTTCCTTTCCTCCTTCTGGTCCTCCTAGTTATAACTCTATCCTATGATTATTTGAAAAGCCTCCGAGTATAATCTTCTAAAGCCACTTCATCTGAAATCCACCAGTAGTCTTGTGTTCCAAATATGCCTTAATGGTATCATTTGTTCCTCAAGAAGTCTGTTACCCGGTACTTGAGGCTGTATGCGTTTATTCCTCAGCATTTACTTAAAGGTTTACCTAGCTTAGTTGGTGGAGGTTTCATTCTATTGCCGGCTGACTCCAAAGCAGAATAGCATGTGGCAGAGGGCAGCAGCACATGGTAGAGGAAGACAGAGCTTCTCACCGTGCATGGCAATATATTCTGTGTTTTATTTGAATGGCCACATTTGAAGAGATTGCAAAGCTACTCACTACTATTTCTCAGTATATACATTTTCTCCCTTTACAAGATATTTATATCTTGTATGTGCCCTTTCCAAGATGAATACATTATTATTCTGTAGGTCTCAAATCGATCTCTCAATTTCTTCATATGATGTTTTCCAAATTCACTGTTTTTAACATTTGTGAACCTGCTGCAGTTAAAATCGGTAGCTAATCATTACACTTCATTCTCTCCCCTATTTGACAATAGTGTCCTGTTTGGTTTTTCACAGAGCACATAGCATATTAGGATATGTTAGCATGTTAGGATAATTTTAGAACATTAAAAAATTATAAATAATCATATTATTTACATAGACATCATTTATGTACTACAGCAGCCTACAACCCATATTGGCATCGTGAAAATTTTAGTCATAGAAATAGTCTGCCTTTCTGTCAGAAAAAGATATATTTTGTAGACTACAAGTGACATTCTTATTTGAATAGTATGTTCAACCAATCATATCCCCCTATAAAGACAAAAAAATTGCGATGAGATCAGAAGAAATCCAGTGCTCATACATTTGTTCCACCATTCAACATAATGTTTCTTGCCATTTACTTCTTGGTAAAACAAGTCTTTTAACCAGAAATTCAGTGTGCCTAAATAGTGTTTCTCAACCTGTGGATCGTGACCCTGGTGGGGGTTGAACGACCAAAACACAGGCGTCACCTAAAGCCATCAGAAAATGTTATTTATTTGGAATCACAATTCTGAAATAGCCACCAAAATTAGTTTTTGGTTTGGGGTCACCACAACATGAGGAACTGTATTGCGGGATCACAGCATTAGAAAAGTTGAGAACCACTGCCCTAATAGGAGCCTTAAAGTGACATTTGAATTTAAGAAGTTTAAAGGACTATATTCCTAACAGTTTTTAGAAGATATGATGAAAAATAGAAAGAAAGATTGCTGCATAAGTGATATACTTAATATAAACATCCCTGCAAATCTTTGGTTGAGCTTTTGAAAGTGAAAGTCAACCCACGTGAACGGAAGCATAGAGAAAATTATATCTCTACCATAACTATTTGGGCTCAAACATAATTTTTGACTTCAAACTATTCATACTTTCCAACAACACTTTTTCCTTTGATGTTTTCCATATATCAGTACCTGAGTAGAGGTCAGGCTTGAGGAATGATATGGATATTCCCACACTGGATAAAGATGTACATAAATAAAATTGTCAGTTGGCTTCTTGGAGTCTGCAAGGATTGATGAGATTTTTTTTCAACATTGTTGGAACTTACAACTGATCATTGTAAATTATTCTCAGATCCTTCTAAGACTTAGTAAATCTGTCATTTCACAGATGATATCAAGAAAACAGTTTGAGAAGGGAAGTTTGTCTTTTATGCTCTGTCACATACGTGGCAAGAAATGCTTTAAAGAATGTGTCATTGCGAAGGTAAAATTGAATTTCTAACAACCTCGCAAAATTGTGCAAGATGACATCTCAGCAAGGCATTTTGGAATTCCACTGCCATGTCAGCAAGACACATTGGTATCCACGCCCTCGAGCATTCTTTGTTTGAGCTGATTAGCAGCTTCCTCTGTGTATTAAGGACAGAAGCAGCAGTAAAAGATCCGAAGATGGAATGCACAACATTACTATAGCATTGTGTCACTGGAAGAGAAGCATCTATGAATATAGCTAAGAATGAAAAAAAAAATACAGATTTTTGCCTGCCTTTTCTATAAAGAATTTTGGGAAAGGGACACATGAACACAGCTAGGAAAGATATTTATGTATATGTAAGACTTAGCCAATAGAAATGTGAGGATTTCTCTGATTTGTATTGGAAACGAATTTCTCCCATTACCAGAAGTCAACATCCTATTTTTATTCAAGAACATAAACAAGCAGGATCACCTCTATTTCATAATACCCTAAATGTAGAGTGGAAACATCATTCATCACCATGTATCTCACCACTCAGACCTTCCTCCCATCCCCTTAGTTCATGGGTTTCTACTAGCAAGGGCTTGGGAAATTACCCATGTGAAGATGCAACCTAGACCTAACTTTCTTAACGGAGATTTAATGCTCATTTCCACTTGAGAGCATTTTTCGCTGTCTGCACTTTGCTCACAGACATTACAAGCAGGTTTGCTGGGTGAATGATGAAATTCACAATCCTTCTTGGTACTTCATTTAGCTATTGCATGTAGGAATCTGGCAGATACTTCTTTGGTCCCTTGAACAGAAAATTATGAAACTGTATAAAGATTCTCAAAGATTTCCAAGTATGCATGAGCCTGGTTTTCTTGAAAGGGTGGTCAAATTGAAAATATTCCTTTACATGAGTTATTTCTTCTTTTCTGCTTCAGTCTTTCCGGTAAGCTATTGCTGTTCTTCAACATCCTCCCACCAAATAGCCCAGCTGTGTCTAGCCCTTGAATCAGTCTCTGCTTTTAGAGGCAAGTCTGAATATGTACTTCTCATACAAATGGCCCAGTAGAGAAGCTACAAATGAACTTAAGAATTTACTTTAGTGAAGTGAGAAAAATCTTCTGACTCTTCCTGTGTGTTACTTTGTATGATTTATTTTGGGAAACGTGTCTTCAAAAAAATTAATGAAAGTAATACAAGTAGATACTACTAGAGGAGGAATATGTTCAGAGTAAATTATTTGATTTTCAAATATATTTTGATTATCACCAATTAAGCAAAGCTTCATGACATTTTATCACTGTGTCCTTGATTGATCACTTTTGTTTTGACTGTAACAAAATACATGACACTGGCACCTTAGTAGAGGAGAAGCTTCTGATTTTAGAGAGCATGTGTACGGTCAGTTGCATGGCACAGAGGGTAGTCAAGGAAGCTGCTCAACTTGTAGCACTGAGGAATCAGAGAACAAGAGAGAGACAGAAAATGGATCATAGATAAGCTTTACTACCAGAGTCAAGTCCCCATGATCTGCTTCCTCTAACTTGGGCCCACCTCCTAATAGTTCTCTCAGCTATGAAAATACCACTGAAGATGTTGCTGCCCTCACCATTTATTCATCTTTCTGGAAGACTGCTACTGCAGCCAAGGTGAAAAGCAAGATTAACTTGCACAATAATATTGTATTTTAATAAAATAATTAATGACTGCAATGTATTTATTTGTTCCGACATTGATAGATCATCCATGGCATAAGCTTTTAATTACCAAATTTGTTCCCTTGCCTCCTACTGTAGTGGGGCAAGCACTTGTTAGATTAGGTTCAATAAACAAACTTCACTCTATAAGTCCATTCTAGTTAGTTTGTCATGAGAAGATCAGTCATGCCAACTCCTCTGGACATCTTTCTACCCAACCTCGTAAGCAGTTATGACAATGTAAGCACTCAGACAATCATTCTTCTGTGAAGGAAATTGGGCACTCACTCAATCATCACTCTCCCAGACCTTGGTGAGGAGGACTCAGAAATTCATTCATTTGCTTTACAAATATGATTGGTGCTTGGGTTCTCAACTATCAACCTTAGGATTTCAAAAACAAACTCTGGAGAAGTGAAATTTATTTTCTTTTCCAAAATCTAAAAGTGACCTTGAAACAAAAACTTTCTAATCATTCAAGCCATATAAATATAGTTACAGACATTATTTGTGAAATTAATTTGATCATGCTTTAAGAACTTTTGTTGCAAATTCTAATTTTTTAAAAGGACACACTTGTTCTAGCCGGGTGTGGCGATACACGCCTGTAGTCCCAGCACTTGGGAGGCTAAGGCAGGAGGATGGATGTGAGTTCGAGACCACTGTGGGCTACAAAAGTGAGCTCAAGGACAGCCTGAACTGCATAGTGAGGCCTTGTCTCAAAAAGACAAAAGGGAGAGAGAGAGAGAGAGAGAGAGAGAGAGAGAGAGAGAGAGAGAGAGACTTGCAGTATTTGAAAGAAGTGAACTCTACTTACTCAAAATAATTTATTTAGGGCTTAATTGTATACTGTCACTGTCCCAGCAGCTTGTGACACAGAAATGAATGAAACATGGCAGTTGGCCTCTTGAGGCTCATTATCTAGAGAAGTATACTGTAAGCATAATTATAGTAAAAATGGCATGCGCCTTCGGAGTTGCATGCAGTGTGCTGTGAGAGCACAGGGCAGAGAGTGAAATGTCCTGCAAATAAGTCTTCTTATCTACCCTCTTCATTAATTTTTATTTTCCATTTAATTACATGTATTTCTCTGCAGTTGTTTGTAACAAACCTTGAGCACACACTGAGAACCTCAACACCCAAAGCAAAGTCAAAATACATTTCAATTTATTTCTTAATTCATTTGCTGTGTTCTTTACGTAGGTATTTATCCTATCTTATCATTACTATTTTAGAATTCAGGATTTTACTGCTTGTGGTATGTACATTGTTACAATAGAATTTGTAAATTCCCAAGTATTAATAAATAGTGGAAGGGATTATATTTCCAAAAGCTTCTTGGGTTGTTTCTGCAGTTGGCCATTAATTTGTGATGTCTGGAGCCAGCCGAAGCCTGCTATGTGTGTCAGAATCTGCCATATCTCATCCACTCCCAAACCACCCCCACATGAGGGAGAAAGTCTGCTCTGCCCCTGCTGATCCTCTCCGACCCAGCCCGTGCATGGGGTGTGTGTGAGATCTGCTCTCCATCCACCATTACTCCTCCACTCCCAACTCAGCCCTGGCATGTGCATGGCGTTCAATCTCAGGGCCTCAGCAGCAAGAAGCTGAACACAGAATCAGGACCCAAGCTAGGCACATCTGGATTTTGAACTTGGTAGATTCAGACCCAGTAAACTGAGTCACTTTGCTAGTCCCAGATCTATGAGTGTCTTCTCTCTTTTTCTCTTGCTCTTCAGAGGGGGCAACAAATAAACAGTGAATAGTCTTCCTGGAAAACCCCAGGTACATCAGGGGAGGCAATCAGACAGAACTAAAGAACTAAATGAAATGCAGACTCCCAATTTAATATCTGCCTAGCTACATAGTCATAATGTTTGCTCTTATTGTTTGAAATACAAACCCAATAGATACAAAAGTTATAAACTGCTAAATATCACTTTCAATTATAAGTGTTCCCTACTGTATTTCTGTAAATACAAAACTGTAACTGCCTTAACAATATAATCTCTTTAGGTAAGAAATTTGATAGATGCTAAAGATATAACTGCATGAAAGCTCTACACCAAAGATTACAGGACAGTGTGATACAAAATGACAAAGAGAAGGAGCAGAATGCAATCTCAGGCCATGTGCCCACACAGAACAAAAGCAAGAGGTACTAGCATAGAAGAAACTGGGAATCACACTGCTGAAATCTCTGAATTAAAAGCATCTGAAATAAAGAAACAACTGCAGAAAGGTATAGAGGAAATTAGATCAGAACGAATTTCTGAAGTAAAAAAAAAAGAAAAGATAACTATAATGAAAGAATTAATAGCTGCTTCTAAAGAAGACATTGACAAAAAATTTGAGAATAGAAAAATGACGGAATTCTTGGGTGACCAGTATAGGGAAGAAATAGATCACATGAAGCAGTTTCAATAAGATATACAAGAAAAAAATCACAATCGCAAGCTGGCAAAACTGCATGAGTGAGGATAGAGTTACAGACCTTGAAGACACTGTTGTAGCTAGTGAAAAGGTAAGAAAGGATCTCTTAAAAACAATTAAGATGTAGCAAAAAATAACTCAACATTTTCAAGATTATGCAAAGATGAACACTGTGAGACTAGCAGGCATCAATGAGAAAGAAGGAGTAATACAAATAATATAAAGGGTATATGGGCAGAAATAATATCATAAAACTTCTAAAATATGGGAAAACAATCTGGAATTCAGGCAACTGAAGCATAAAAACTCCAAATAACATCAACCCAATTAAAAACACACCCAGATATAGAGTAGTCAAGATCCCACAAATCCATTAGAGGAACAATATACTAAAAGCCACTAGAGAAAAGAAACATCATATTTAAAGGAAAACCAATCAGAATAACAGCAGATTTCTCTTCAACGACCATGAAGGCAAGATGAGCCTGGAGCAGAGTATTTCAAGTCCTCCATGAGAACAAATTCCAGCGCTGATTGCTATACCATGCAAAACTCTCAAAAACGAGGGAGAAGTGAAATAGTTTCATGAAAAAAGAACAACTAAAGGATCTTATGATAACAAAGCCAGCCCTACATAGACTACTAAAAGATATTCTAGAGAGGGACCAAAATGACCAGAACTCCAGGAATGAGAACAGAAAGAATCCACCAAATAGGGCAACCGATTAAAAACAGGATTAAAAGTGGTAAATAATAGCAGATAAATAACATGTCAATCATAAATCAATACATCTGAATTATAACCATCAATGTAAATGGACTTCATTCACCAATTAAAAGAAATGGACTAACACGGTGGATTAGGAGGCAAAATCTAAAAATATGCTCTGTGTAAGAAACACACTTAACTCATAAAGGAATTAACAGGCTGATACTCAAAGGATGGAAAACAGTACTACCTGCCCCAGCACCTCGGTAAAAATCAAGGGTACCAATCCTGTTTACAGACAATCTGAACTTCAAACCAAGATGAATCAAATGAAATAAAGAAGTCCACTACATAATAGTTCGGGGAAAAATTCAAGAGGAAGGGGAGCACTCATAAATATGTACACACCCAACATGGGAGCACCCAGCTATACAAGACAAATCATAATGAACATGAAAAATCTAATGTCCAATACCACAGTCTTGCCAGCACACTGTAACACCACCTTATCCAAAAAAAGATAGGTCAAGCCAATAAAAATTTAGCAAAGAAGTAGCAGTTCTGGGCCAGAACTAGGAACAAATGTACTTAATCAACATAAACAGAGTGTTGCACCCAGCTGGATCTGAATACATTTTTTTTTTCAGCTGCACATGGAACATTTTCTAAAGTAGACCACATATTACTTCATAGATCATGCTTAAGCATATGCAAGAAAAAAGAAATTTTCCCATGTGCATTATCTAACTACAGTGCAATATACCTGGAAATAAGTGAAAAAAGTAACTGCAGAAACCCATAAATACATAAAAATTAAACATCACCTTCTGTAGCAACCATGGTTTACAGATGAAGTTAAACAAGAAATAAAAAATATGTATATATATAAGGGAAGGTGGTATAGCTCAGTGGACTAAGCGCTTGCTTAGGTAAGCATAAGGGCCAGGGTTCGGTCCCTGGCACCACATGCTGTGCTGGTCCCACCCTCAGGTGTGCTGAGCCAGCAATAGAGTCCAGGTATGGTGGTGCATACCTTTAATCCCAGCACTAGAGAAGCAAAAATCAGGAGGATCACTACAAATCTGAGCTGCCTAGTGTGACCCTGCAAAGAAACAACAACAACAAAAAGACCTTAAACAATATCCACGATTTAATGAAAATTCAAGCACAGCATATCAGAATTTATGGGATGCAATGAAAGCAGTTCTTAGAGGGAAATTTATATTTCTGAGCTCACACATTAAGAAAACAGAATGGGAACAAGTAAATACTCTAATGCTTCACCTCATTCCTCTAGAAAAGGAAGAACAAACCAAATCCAAAGCCAAAAGACAGGAGTAAATTGAAAATTAGAGCAGAAATCAATTCACTTGAGATGAAGAAAACAGTACAAAGAATTAAGGAATCAAAAAGCTGGCTCTTTGAAAGAGTAAATACAATTGGTAAACCCCTAGCTAACCTCATCAAAAAGAGGAAAGAAAAAACACAAATTCAAGCAATAAAGAATGAAAAGGTCAAAATTACCACAGACATTGAGGAGAAGCAGAAGATCATTAATAGCTACTTTGAAAATCTTTACTGTCACAGAATTGAAGCCACAGAAGAAGTGGACAGATTCTTAGCAAGAATCAGGAACATATGGAATCAGGAATATATAAGAACTCTCAGTAACCCAATAACAACAAGTGAAATACAAAAAGTAATAAAAATCTACCAACCAAGAAAAGTGCAGGACCTCATGTATTCACAGCTGAGTTCTACAGTGAGTTTCCAAAAGATATAACCACAATACTCCTGAAACTCTTCAATGAAATTGAAAAGGAAACAATCCTCCCAACAACAGTCCCGCAGGCAATTAGACTACTGATACAAAATCTAGAGAAAAATACAACTAAAAAAGAATTACAGGCAAGTCTCCCTCATGAACATAGATGCAAACTCATCAATAAAATCCTCACCAATAGAATACGGCAAATCCTCAAGAAGATTTATACATGACGATCAGGTTAGATTCCACCTATGGATACAAAGATGGCTCAACATATGCAAATCTATAAATGTAATACACTGTGTCAATAGATATAAATCCAAAAACCACACGATTATCTCAACTGATGTACAAAAGGCTTTTGACAAAGACTAACATTCATTCAAGTTCAAAGTCATAGAGAAAATTGGAATAGATGCCTTCTACCTCAATCTTATAAAAGACATCTATGACAATCCGACACCTACCATAATTCTAAATGGGGAGCAACTGACAATTTTTACTCTCATATCTGGTAGAAAACAACAACGTTCTTTATCATCACTCTTGTTCAATATAGTTCTGAAGTCATTAGCTAGAGCCATTAGACAAAAGAGAGAAACAAAGGGAAAAAAAGAAGTAAAGAATAAGTTATACTGTCATTATTTGCCAATGGCATGATACTCTACTTGGAAGACACAAAAGACTCTTCAAAGAAGCAACTAGAATTAACATGCAAATTCAGTTTAATAGCAGGATACAAAGTCAACACACAAAAGTCAGTAGCATTCCTCTACACAGATAACAAACACACTAAGATTGAAATTAGAGAAATAATACCTTTATCAAGAGCACCATTGAAAATGAAATACTTGGCAATTAATCTAACTAAAATAGTAAAAGATCTATTCAGTGAAAACTACAGTACAGTGAAAAAAGAGGTAACAGAAGATTTCAGAAATTTGGAAAGATATTCCCTGTTCCTGGATAGGAAGAACCAACATTGTGAAGACAGCCATACTCCCAAAATTATTACACAGATTTAATGAAATCCTTATCAAAACACCATCAACATACCTCACAGACCTGGAGAAATCATTGCTAAAATTCATTTGGAAGCAGAATAGACCTAGAATAGCAAAGGCAATCCTGGGCACAAAGGCAAGGCAAGAGGCATTACAATTCCCTACTTGAAATTATACTACAAAGCTACTGTGATAAAATAAGCATGGTATTGGTAAAGAAATAGACTTGAGCAGTAATGGAATAGATTAGAAGATACAGAAGCAAATACAAATGCACTCAGTCACCTTATCTTCAACAAAGGGACCAAATATGTTTACTGGAAAAAGATAGCCTCTCTAACAAATGGAATTGGAAGAAATAGATGTCTACATGATGAAAACTAAAACTTAATCCAGGTCTCTCACCATGCACTAAAGTAAAAATGGATTAAAGATCTAAGCATTCAAACAGAAACGCTAAATCTCCTAGAATAAAAAGTAGGAGGATATCTTCAGGACATTGGGGTAGGCAAAGAGTTTATGAACAAAAATCAAACTTCACAGATAATACTTGAAAGAATTAGCAACTGAGTCCTCCTCTTGATAAGAAGTTTTTCCACATCAGAAGAAATTACCAACCGAGTAAAGAGACAACCCACAAATTTTGAAAATATCTTAACTAATTAGCCCTCAGACAAAGGTCTTCTCTCTAGAATTCATAAAGAACTAAAAACCATTAAGGCCCCAAAATTTAAAGATTCAATGCAGAAATGGGTATCTGCAATGAACACTCATTTCTCAGAGGAAAAAATACTAGAGGCTAATGAAAAATGTTCAACATCACTATCCATCCATGAAATGCAAATTAAATCAGCACTTCGATACCATCTCACTCCAGAAAGAATGGCTATCATAAAGAAATCAGCCAACCACAAATGTTGGAAAGGCTATAGGGAAAAAGGAACCCTTTTTCAATGCTCTGGGAATGTGGACTTTTGCAACCATTATGGAAATCAGTGTGGAGACTCTTTAGAAAACTAGGACTGGAAATCCCATTTAATTCAGCTATTTCCCAACTGGGAATTCTCCCAAAAGAACTTAAAACATCGTATAGTGATACGTATGCGCCTATGTTTATAACATCACTTTTTTTCTTTTTTGAGGGACTGGGTTCAAGCTCACGATCTTGCACTTGCCAACCAGGCACTTGTGCCATGGAGCTATCTCCCCAGCCCTATAACAGCACAATTTGTGATAGTCAAATTCTGGAAACAATGATAATGCCCATAACCTGAGCAATCAATGAAAAAGATGTGGTGTTTTTGTACAATGCAATATTACTCAGCTATAAAGAATGATAAACTTGAAGCCTTCATATGTAAGTGGATTCAACTTGAAAATATGCTCATAAGTGAAATAACCCAGACCGACATGTGTAAATATCATATAGTCTCCCAGTATAAGAGTTCAAAAGAAGAATTAAAAATGGAAATGTGTAATATTGTCAAATGGAAAACAAGAATTTAAGGATTAAACAATGAAGAGAGAGGCAGTAGCAAAGCTAGGAAATGGGAGGGACAATGTCATGTACTTATATACACAAGATGTTTAAGACAATGGTCCTAGAATCTCCAACAATCTTTTGAAACTAACAGTTAATTGGTAAAATTCTCATCCTGATTAACTATTTATGTTAATATTTGTGAACTAAGCAACTACACTGAAGAAAGCAAGGTGTAATAATAATGTAATTCCTATCATTCTGGTCTCAAAATGATGTACTGCTTTTGATATCAAAACAGTTATTGCTAAACTCTCCCAAGTAAATTTTTGTTTTTAAAATTTGTTATGCCTATTTTTAAATACACTGACAAAACATCTACAAACGGCTCTACATGGTTTCAGGGTAAATCCCGAGGGAATTTGACCGACCTTGTCAGATACAAAAGTTACATTTTTTTGTTATATAGGTCTTGTTTTATCTTGATCTTAACCATCCAGCAGAAAGTCTAACCACAAAGTATAAAAAGGAAAGCCATATTAATATGTTGAGCTGTAAAAGGCTCAAGTCAACAACCTCCAGTATTGCCAGTTGTACTGATAGCTCAATCCTATTGTGGACTATTGGGCTATATATACAGCTACTTTCTCTTTATTCAGGGAGAAGAAAAGTTTGTACTAATAGTGTTTAGAAAAGATATTATGTCTGCATCTTGTACTCTGAACAGCTGCTATGAAGATAACAATATGCAATGTATTAATTATGGTATCTGTCCTACTAACCTGTTGTGAATCTGTCTCATTGCTATTTGTTTCTCATCAATATTAATAAAAGTGCGTGGCCGGGTGTGGTGGCGCATGCCTGTAATCCCAGCACTCGGGAGGCTGAGGCAGGAGGATCGATGCGAGTTCGAGACCAGCCTGGGCCACAAAAGTGAGCTCAAGGCCAGCCTGAACTGCATAGTGAGACCCTGTCTCAAAAAGACAAAAAAGAAATGTGTGATGTCTTTATCTCTTAGTTTTCCTATTCTTAAGATAAGAAAGTTACATTTCCATAGGATTTCCAAGGTTCATTTCAGTGATTATGTAAAATTTTAACTGAGTTCAGTAGGGACAATTTTAGCCAATTTTCTTGCTCAATTAAAAGAAGTATATAGACAAATTTGTACTTCATGAAAACATTCAGTCAGAAAGTAAGAATAATTTATGTTATACATTTTTTTCTATAGTACAATGCAGACTTCAAGCATCCATAGATTCAACTGACAGAATAATCGAGTCATTGAATATTTTCTATTTTCACTTTTAATTTCTTCTTATGGTATCATTCATTTTATTTTATTTTTGCCTTTCTTTCTAACACAGTTGATACCTAATGCAGATTACAAAAACATCTATAAAACATTTACATAACTTTATCAAAGCTATATATTTTCATAAAGCAAGGAAAGCAATGATTGTATTTTAATTTTGCTGCCTTATTTTGAATATTAGTAAAATTATTCTTCTATTCTAAGCTAAACAAATAGTATTAAACCAAAATTAAATTATCTATTGAGAATTTA